>MU223429.1:142916-170650 GCA_018584345.1 Thuja plicata | reverse complement strand
TTCCACATCTGACTGCCCTCTGATCATGCTTAAATGGGTGATTCCTAACCTTTTTAAGGTTAATGGGATGCTCACCCACATGGGGAAATTATTTTCAAAGTGGGTACCCATTCTTCTTAAATTCCCTATTACCACTTTGTCTCCCCTTGTTGAAATATTGAGCCACTCAATATTAATGCCAATTTTGACTTAAAATTGGTCATATTTCAAAGGCATGTGCTTCCGATGTGGCTCTTATGTGGATGCCACATAGGTGCCACTTTATCCAATCCTCTTCCTCTCTCTAAAAAATCTATAAATAGGGGCCTTCTCCTCTCATATTTTCATCTCTCAATTTGCATTGTTATCATGCTAGTGTTATCTTAGAATTGTCATTTTTGCTTTCATGCTAATGCTATTAGATGTTAGTTTATATTTGCATTTTCTTAGATCATCTAGAAATCACATGCTAGGATCTTAATTTGGTAAATTGAATCATAGTTTTTTTATAAGACTTTCATATCATCCTCATTCGCATTAGGATCATATTGTCATTTTGAAGGGGATTTGAGACTAGTTCTTGAATCTTTCTTCTTGTTTCTAGTATCATTACATCTTTTGCATTGGGATCTATGGTCATTGTGTGTTTGAGAGAGCACACCCACATATAATCCAAATAAGCACATCAAAATGAGTAGATTAGGGTGTAATTTATTTATTCATTTTTAGCTTAATCTGATGTTATTTGGTGTCTTTGTTGTTAGTTTGATCTCTTGCATGCTTTTCTTGTCATGATATATGTGCTAACTAGCTAATGTCTGCATGTTTGAGCTTTCTCCCAACAGATTGAAGGATTCCATATACACACCTTGATTGAGGAGTTGAGTACAGAACAAGATGGTTTATGGCAGATGTATTTTGATGGATCATGTTCCAAAGAAGGATCAAGAGATGGTTTCTTATTCATTTTCCCATCAGGTATAAAATTTAAGTATTCTTTCTTGTTATCATTCCAATGTACAAACAATACTGTAGAATATGAAGCTTTTTGGGGGGGTTAGATATTGCTGCTAAGCCTAGAATAAAATGTCTAAAATTTTATGGTGATTCTGTGTTAGTAGTAGCCCAAGTCAGGTCCAAATATGTTGTGAAAAATGATAGATTGAAAATTTACAAACATGTTTTTTGGCACCAAATTGAATCTTTTGATGCCTTTAATATTAACCAGATAGAAAGGTCAAAACATATTATGGTAGAATGTTTCTTTGAAGACTGATTATTTGACCTTAAATGGGGTATCAATAGTTGAAATTAAGATAAGACCAGTTGTCCCTGGTAACATTTGCAAGTGGAAAGTATTTGAAGATGACCAAGATATTCTTAGATTTATTCAATGCCTAGAACATTATGAAGACCTACATATAGATTATAATTCTTTACTTGAGGTCTGTTAGCTCTTTTTCTTGTAGAATAAATTATAATAGCAATAAATGCTTGACCCTCAATTCCCAATTCAAATTCATACATGAACAAGGCTAATTAACAAGGATATGACATCCTTCTCCTCTTTGGGCTCCATGAACCCAGGCGGGTGCACCTTCAACAGAGTATTATTTAACAGTGGATTAAGGATCTATGACCCATCTTCTTTTTAAGCCACCAGGCTTAGCAAGGCTAACCTATTGATTCTCTCTTCAAAGGAATCACTAAAGTGAATTGTACTAAGTACAATTAACTAGACATGTATTTGAGATAACAGTAATATAAATATTGATTAATATTGGATTGATGATAACAACCACTTGTCAGCATTTTAGCTAGTGCCTAATCATGGGTCATAGAGTTAGAATAAAACATACATACATCAGGGATAATTAATTGAAATACAAACAAAACCTTAGATGGAATGCCTTACATACTATCCTCTCATCCTCACACCCCTGTATCAAATTCCTGCATAAGCCCTAACCCTCTGCAATTATTTGCAAGATTTAAACTCTCCTTGAAAGCAACTCACAAACAATTACATGGCTACCTTATAACCATTATACTCAAATTGCCTTACAAATTGAACATACAAGAACTAAGAGAAAATACAAAAAGACATCATTGGTGTCAAAATGGAGATTCCATTGTATTTTATTAATATAAGCTTGATATCAGTACATTCAAAAGACTCAAAACCAAAGCTCAAACACAATTCAGAAGTCTACTTTGCAGTTTTTATTTTACCATCCATTACAACACATTACAACTTAATACTTCTAGATAGCCCTAGTCATCTTTGAATCCTTTTGAAAAATAAGGATGCAACAAGCTTCGGATGACTAGGCTATAGGACAAAATTATATGTTATAGATGAGACAAAAATTAGGCAGAGGGAATAACAATTCCTTGTTACAAGTTATGTGATCATTTATCCTACGACCGCTTTAATTCTTGGAGATGCTCTGAGGTTTTTGGGTCCTTATCATTTGGAATTTTCCTCTTTATTGATGTATAATCCTTAATCTTGTCTTTACTCCAAACATCTTGGCTTCACTGGTGGTTTTTGTCATTCTTATATTACTACCTCATGCTTCTGGAGTGACTATACCACACTTGCTTACCCATGTGGTGAACACTTCATCACTTGGCCAACTGAAATTGAGAACCTCATCTTTCTGGCTGTTGAACTCCTCCCATTCAAAATTGTCCTTCTCAATTTCTAATTCACACAATTCAAAAAATACCCTGGCTTTTTTGAGAATATCAATGGTTAAAAACAAACCAACCTGTATTTTCCAATGGAATACTACTTTTAGTCCTACTGGTTAATGCTTCATTCAGTTGCCTTAGCCATAGGGCTTCATTCTTTGTGTTCCCATCATTTTTGAACATATTGGGAAACATGTCATATCTATCCCTAGATAATTCTCCTTTCAAATTTTCTATGCTTTTCATGACCATGTTCTTCTTGGTGTCCAAGTTAATCATCAATTTAAGAGATTTGTGGGTTCTTGTCAAAATGATGTCAATATTATTTTGTTCCTTTGAGAGGGAGTAAAAATATTTTACATAGGCTGCCTTCCCCTTCCAATTATCAATGATCAAATCCCATTGCTCCTTACCCTCATCATGATCACTTATGACCCTAGCAATCTTCTTTCCCAAAAAATAAATATTAGCAAGGTTAACCTGACTAGCACATCTCTTAAGGTTGGAAAATATTTGGTCAATACACCTTTATTATACTAATTCCTCAACTTCTTTATACATAGGGGAGTCTTCAAGATCCCTCTTTCCTTCTTTCTCCAACCTTGATCTTTCATTAATTAGCCTGTCCTTTTCAGCTTCTAGTTCTTCTCTCTTAGAATCAATTGCCTCTTGGGTAGTAGGACTTAACGGTGCAGGGGATGGGGGATAAGTAACAAATGGACTAGATGAGGAAGGTTGGTCAGGCCCCTAAGTAATCATCATTTGGGGCATTAACTGAACTGTATGCTTCCCTTCCACAATAGCTATCTTGTTTTCCTTTTGTAGGGACTTCATCCTTTCATCATTATAGGCCTTCAGAACAATTTCATATTTCTTATTTAGCCTATTATAAGCCTCTTTTTCTTTCTTAGCCACCCTTAGGCTCAGGCTAGCTATTTGAAAAACAAGATTTTCTACTTCAGTTCCTGAAGTATCAGAAACTCTCTTGACAATGAGGCGTCTAGTATCCTTAATCCCATCATCTTCCTTCACTCTTCATTTGTCTTTCTTTTTTAATGACCAGATTACAAATGTTGCATGGTCTTCACTAAAATGGGCACCAATTGATGTCCCAGCAATGTTCAGTGGTTTTGCTTCCTTTTGGACAACATCAAAAACTACTACATCAACTAAGTCCCACTGGGGCAGGATGAGGACTCCCTGTTTCTTAACCAATTCTCTACCCTCTTTAGGAGTGATCTTATCAAATTTAGATACCAACTCCTGCTTAACTTTCTTCTCTATATCATCTTTAGAAGAGTTTGGCTGAGCTTCCTGTAACTTTTGTCATTTATGATTGAATTCATCAATGTCAATTTTCCATAGAAACTAGATGAATTCCCTAGCCTTGACAAAGTTTTCATATGATAAAAACTCTTCATTAGCTTGCTTAGTCACAGGGTCTAGCTCCTTACCTGTGAATTCTGCCATTGTGAGGTCAATAGTCATATGCCTAAGTGCCTCTGGCATACCTTCTTGTAACTCCTGGGTAGTGACAAAAACTTCTCCAGTACTCCTCATTTGAACCAATTGCTTAGCAATGGCTTGATCATTAAAATGCATGGGGGACTAGGTGGGAGAATACAATTCACTCTTTTTCTCTTCCCCTTCCACCTTTTGTCTCTTGGGAGAATGTAATTCTTGGGCACTAGTAATTTTTGGCCTCTTCCCTTTATAATAAGAGGGTTTATCAACTTTGGACATGATAGTGGTGTACCCTCTCCTCTTGAATACTACATAATCCCCTGGTGGGACTACTCTTCCTTGCTAAAGTTTACTCAAAATAGCATGAGCCTTTTCTGGCTCAACTTCCATTATCCTTTGTTTTTTCTCATTTAAGTTCTGCATTATTCCCTCAAATAAAGTCATTAAAGACTCAATTTTCTGGGACCAAAGAAATCAACATTGTTGGACAAAAACATGTCCATCATAAGGGAATACCATCCCATTGGTTTAAGTATGTTGTTGTCCTGGATTCCTATCAAACCTTCATGCATTTGTTGTGCAATGTAAGATGCAAAGTTGAAGACTACTGATAAGTGGGGATGTAGAACCTAAACCACCATGAGCATTATGTGGACATGCATTTTTATATCTTCATCTTCTCCCAAAACCTGGCATAGGGAACTGTACAATTTCCTGGCCTTGCCATTAAAGAAGTCCAATTTAAATGGTTCTAGGGTTCTAGGCCCTACTACAACCAAGTCACCTATTTTGTTGAAGTGTCCCTTTAAAGCCTCATCTCTGTAATACTCCCTCTGAGTTTGGTATACTTCCTTGAAGTATTGAAAGTCAATATCATCCATATGTACTGAGGTATCACTCAAATTAAAGATTCTTCTGATTTCATCGTCTAAAACAGTCAACAGTACATTTCCTTGTGTATCCCTAACAACCCTGGATACTTTTTCATATGTGTTGGCTATTAGGGTAATAAATGTGTATCCATAGACACCCCAGGTGCTATCAAATTTCCCATGTCTAATTCCCAAATGTTACAGTCTGGGGTAGGGGCATTCCTTTGGCTATAAGTTGTTCTAAATAGAGTAAGACCATTAAAACTGGTTTTAACATCTTTTTCCCATCTACCAAAATCATACAAGCCTTCTCCAATTTTGAAATGGGGATGTGATGGAAATATTCTCTTGGTTTGAGTAGAATCTCTTGTGGATCCTTTTAGTTTTTGCAATATATCCTCCCTAACATTTCTCTTTTGGTAGTCTACTTCTCCAGAAATTTCAATCCTAGGGGCTATTCTGTATCTAGGGATTTTTTGATATGAATTCAAATTTTGGGACAAGAATTCTAAAATCTCTTTTGAACTACAAATCTTACTAAGAACCTGAATGCTGGAGAATAAAAAAAGCTTACTCATTCTGCAAAGTTTTCACATGGATCCAATTACCTTTGCAATTCTATTTTTTTCTTGAATGGCTTTGGTGAATTATTGTGATTGCAAGTTGACTTAACCAATTTTACGACTTCAATCAAATCAGTCATTCTAATTGAATTCAGCTAGAGTAGCCACACATTCTACAATCAATTTGCAAGCTTCAATTTTGCGGCTTAACGACTCTCTACAACTCATTTTTGACAACTTTGAATTTAAGCCATAGATATTGAACATCATTTTCTTCATTTGATGGATATCTTATTTTCATGGAAGTAAGTGTTTATCTAGGACACGTGTCAACACCGCTCAATCGCATACTCTTTAGATTTCGAGCACTTTACCTTTAAGCGTTTAAGCGGACCTTCAGATTATTTTACACTTGTAACCTTATTAACATGACTTAAGTGCCATACAAGACCCACATTTTGTGCCATGCTTCATTCAGATTTAATCTCTTACCCATTAGATTTCATTCACTTTTCCCCTAAGTGATTAAGCCGACCGTTGATCTTTCCCATAGATGTTGCTCCTTTAACTCCACCTTTACGACCTCAACTGGCCCCACTAGGACACGTGTTGCTACCACTTAGTGGCTTACTCTTTAGACTTCTTTCACTTTGTAGTTAATCCATTAAGTTGACTGTTGGATGGGAAACAAGTTAACTGATCTTTAATTATCGCCAACTCTAAGTATTCGGGTCCACCAGCTGCCAGATGTCAACACCGCTTAATGGCTTGTTAGATAGATGTCGAGCATTTTGGGTATAAGCAATTACACTCACCATTAGATATTTCTAGTCTTTAGTCACCTTTATGCTATCTGCGATTGGACCCACACTACTTCATAGGACATGCCTCGACACCACTTAATCACTTATACATTAGATGCTGTGCATTTTGCCTTTAAGCATTTAAGTAGACCGTTGATTATTTCTTAACTTGTCCACTGTTTAACTAAGAACCTTTATGACTTTTGGCCCCACCAAGGACATGTGGCACCATGACTTAATAGCTTAACCGATAGATGTCGATTGGTTTTGGACTAAGCTATTAAGTGGGTTGTCTGATCAAAAAACATTTTCTCACCACATAAGACAATGAAATAAAAGGCTTTTCTCAGCAGCATGACTTAGGAAATATTAAAGTGGTTAGGATAGCACAAATTTATAACACAACCCTTTTAACATGAACACATGACTTATGAAAACTTAAATGACTGAAAAAGCAACATGAAAATAGAACCTGCCAAGACACTTAGGGCATTTAGATTCAAATTTGAATAGGGTTATAACATATACTTGAGGGTTCAGACATTTTTTAGCATTTTCAACTAGGTCAAAGGTAAGAACAGATTTTGCAAAGGCGTGAGAATAATTTTAACCATGATTTTAAAACCTTGGACACCATAGATGAAAGGGGACCTCAAGAAATTTACAAGGCATATTTCAAACATGAAATAGCACCAACATTGGCTCTCTCTGAGGATGTTTAAACACCAGGTTATAACAATAACCACAGATCTCTGGGGTAGCAGACCACAAACTAGACTAACCTAAAACTAGAAACAAACACACAACAGAAAGGAAACACACCTATACATATAATACATACTACTGTGCTTGGAAGAGAGAGGTTAATTAAAGAAATTTTTTAGGAATTGTCTATGCACTAGCAATTCCTGTTCTTCATCATCTAGACTTTTGAGGATATAAGAATATTTTCCAAAGATCCAGGATATAACAAAAGGCCCCATCCATAATGACTCAAACTTCTTGTGTTTACCTTTGTCTTCAGCTCTGGTATTCCATTGCAGTACAAAATTACCAGGCTAAAACTTTCTCTCATCTGCCCTCCTATTAAAAAGATATTTCATTTTTTGTTGCAACTTAATGTTTTCTCTTTGGCTTTCTCTCCTTATTTCATCCAATTCTACCAACTGAACCATCCTTTCTTCCATAGGTTTAGAAACTTCCATCTCTTCATTTTAGATAAACTTATAAATTTGGAGCAAATTGTTGATAGGCATTCTTGACTAAACACCATAAACCAATTCAAAGGGAGATTTACTAGTGGCCTTCTTGACAATGATCCTATCAACCCAAAGGGCAAGTTTTAATTTAACATGTCAAGCTCTCTTATTTCCTTCCAAGGTCTTTTTTAAGATTTGTAAAATACTCTTGTTACTGGATTCTGCTTGACCATTGGCTTGAGGGTGATATGGAGATGAATAAGACATAACAATTCCCATATTAGAGTAAAAATTAGTGAATTCTTTAGACCTGAAGCACATGGAATTATCCATTACCAATTTAAGTGGAGCACCAAACCTTGTAATTACATTATCCATCAGAAAGTCAATAACCATAGTGTTTGTTGCTCTCTTAGTTGGGATTGCCTCTACCCACTTTGTAAAATAATTAGTTATCAACAAAATCCAACCATGCCCCCCACTTGATTTCTTAGTAAAATATCCTATAAAATCCATTCCCCACATAGCAAAGGGAGCCTCTGCTACTACAATGTTTAACAATAATGCTCCTGAATACTTCATCTTACTTGAGAATCTTTGGCATAGTTCACATTTCCTAACAAAAGTGTAAGCATCTTGAAACAAACAAGGCCAATAATATCCAGCCCTTAGAATTTTATGAGCTGTTGACCTAGAAGAATAGTGCGCTCCACAGATTCTAGAATGCATTTCTTTCAATACCTTCTTTGATTGACCTTTGTCAAGGCATAACAACAAGATCCCATCTCTATTTTTCTAGAACAAATCACCATGCAAAAAAACATATTTCTAAGATTGAAATCTCAAACTTCTCCTTTGGTTTTCATTCAAGTTATTTGGGCATTTAGTATTTTTCAAAAAGTATACAATATTGGCATACCAGGGTTGCATTTCAATACTTGTCAAGCAGCTCTCATTTGCACCAACATTGTTAACATGGACTATATCCAAATTTTATTTTGTCATCAGCTTAGCCAATCCTAATCCCCTCACCAGCCTAGTGATATGGATTTCTATGTCAAACTCTTGAACTTTGTTTATCCATTTACATCTTTTTCCTATTACTTCATTTTGAAAAAAGATGTCTTTGCAGCAGCATGAGGAACATAGGCATTTACCTTTGCACATACCAGATAAGGCCTGAAAGCCTTGACTTACTTCACCATAGCATAAACTTGTTTCTCCATCAACTGATAATTTAATTTAGCTGACTGCAATGATTTGCTAAAAAGTGCAATGGGATGTTCAAATCCTTCACCATCCTTTTGCAATAAGACGGCTGCAATAGTATGAAATGAAGCAAAGGTAAACAAAGAAAAGGGTTTTTTGTAATCAAGGGATATAAGGAATGGTGCTTCTTGAATATCTTCCTTTATTTTTTCAAAGGCTAACTGAGCCTCTTGGTCCCATTCAAACTTTACACTTTTCTTAAGGAATTTGACAATAGGTTTAACCAATTCTCCAAAGTTGGCAATAAATCTCCTAACAAAATTAATCTTCCCTAGGAATGATTGTATAACTTTTAAGTTCTTAGGAGCAAGTAATTTTTGGATGGCTTCAACCCTTTCAAGATCTATCCTTACCCCCTCATTTGACACTATGTGTCCCAAAAGTTTCCCCTTAGTAACAACAAAATGACACTTTTTTGGGTTTAGAGATAGTCCGTATTCCAGTGCTTTTATCATGACCTTTTCCAAGTGATTGCAATGATCCTATGCTCTTTTTGAGAAAGCTATCAAATAATGTTGGTATACTACCATCAAAACATCTATAAGGTCTTTGAAGGCTATATCCATAGCTCTTTGAAAAGTTGCACCAGCATTTTTCAACCCAAATGGCATACGATCATACACATAAGTGCCCCAAGGGGTAGTAAATGTTATTTTGAATTGCTTAGATTCTTTAACCAGCACCTGATTGTACCCTGAGAATCCATCCATCATAGATAACAAATCACACCTAGTGACTTTATGTAACATAGCCTCCATGTTGGGTAGTCCATAGTTATCTTTCAATGAGGCTACATTCAAATTTCTAAAATCAACACACAACCTTATATCCCCATTTTTCTTTCTTACCAAGACTAAGTTAGATACCCAAGATGAATGTCTAATAGGCTTGATTATGTTTGCATCTCATAGCCTCATTAGTTCTCCCTGCATTTTGGTAGCCAGCAATGGATTGATTGGCCTCTGTTTTTGTCTAAATGGTTTATTACCTTCTTTTAAAGGGATATCATGCTAAAATAAATCTTTTCTATAGGCTTTCAAATCCTCATAGGACCATGCAAATACATGTTTGTATTTCTTCAGCAATTTTATCAAATTCTGTCTAACATTGCTGTCCAATTTTTTACCAATGTAGACTAATTGGGGAGATGTTTTAGATCCCAAATTAATTTCCTCTAAATCTCCCACCTTGACATTGGACTTCTGAGTCATATAATTGTCATTTATGCTGAACATGCCTTCCAATTCAACCAACCCCTTGGGAATGTGATTAGTATCCAATTGGATGACTTCCTGCTAAAAAAATATACTCCTTATTGTCCATAATTGATACTAAAGATTCACAATCAATCTTTTGACCATCATATTGGTCTACACACTCGATAAACCTGAGAATATCATCATCATCCTCAAAAAATTTCCAATTATGAATATTTTCTAGAACTGCAGGCCTACTTTTTATCTCAACCATAGACATGCCAGTAAGAGTAGCATCATTATTTTTTAGGGCAACACTTGCCAAGAAATATTCCATTATGTTATTGGATCTCTCTACCCATAAGATATTGAACACATCAAAGAATTTTGTCCTATCCCAGACAACATACTTATACAATTTTAGTCTATCATCTTTAGCAGCATAATGTTCCCTAATCTAAGATATAATTAACTGGGAATCTCCATGAACTTTTAAATACTTAATACCATGCTTGATAGCAATATCCATCCCTAAGATCAAGGCTTCATACTCAATGGTATTATTTGTGCATTGGAAAGTCAGCATGAATGAGTATTTGAATGTGATACCTGATGGGGAAATAAACAAAACTCTTGCTCCAGATCCTTCTTTTGAGCATCTCTCATCAAAGAACATTTTCCATAACCCATTTTGTTAAAACAACAATTCATCCACAATTGGATCAGTGTTCTTCAATTCTGGCTCAACCTTTTCAACAATAAAATTTTCCATATTAACATTTATGCAATAGTTTAATTGCTCAAGTGGAACCACCTCCACCATAACAGATGACCAGGGTTCCTTGTACAACTTGACCTCGTGTCCCTTTACAGAAATAGTGACATATGATAACTCTAATTACATTTTTCCACCTACTACTGCTGCCCATTGCCTTGACAGAAGCATACCATAATATGGTTTAGTATCCACTACCACTATGTCCATTCTGTAAGTTGCTTCAAGGAAACAAAAAATTTCACCTCGATATCCTTTAATGTTCCTATCATAGGAACTTCCCCATTATCCATAGCATAACAGCTTCCAGTAGATGTAGTGACTTGGAGGCCTAATTCCTTCATCACATGATAAGTCATCACATTTGTTGCTGCTCCAGAATTAATCATGCAATTTTTTACCAAGAAACTATTTACCATTAAGGTGACATAAAATGGATCAAAAGATAGTGGTTCTTGAGTTATTATATTTCCAATACAAATATTAGAAAATTCCTTGCTCTTTCCTTTTCCTTTCACTAGTGGACCATCTTTTCTGGTATCATTTGGTATCAAAGGTATCTCCTCATGGTTGGGAACCGATACATCATCTATCCCTTTTAATAGTGCCAGAGAAGCTTCTTTATGCTCTTTTATTTTCAGCAT
This sequence comes from Thuja plicata, assembly GCA_018584345.1. Classification (NCBI taxonomy): domain Eukaryota; kingdom Viridiplantae; phylum Streptophyta; class Pinopsida; order Cupressales; family Cupressaceae; genus Thuja; species Thuja plicata. The sequence continues at coordinate 159,189 of MU223429.1, read as the reverse complement.
TTCCATGAGTGGGACTGAGACTTTCATTTGGGTCAAAGCATGTTTCATGTCAAAAAGAGGCAATTTAGGGGACATATCACTTATCCTTTTTACTTTCTTGGATTTCTCATTAGGTACTGGTTCCTCTCTTGATTCTTCATTCCTGACATGATCAGAAGAAAATCCTACTTGTTTTTCAAGTTTTTCACTCCTATCTCCCCATACATAGGAATCCCCCATAATTATAGGTGACTCCCCTTTTTCATAAACAATGACGGGTTTATCTTGAACTGGTTGGACTGTCCTATTTCTCAGGTTGTATGCATTTCTTGCTTGATTAATTGCAACAACAGTCAGAGACCTCTTTTCATCATTAGTGGGGGTTTTGAAATGAGAATGTGAGTTATCACTTCCCATTGTGTTTATAGTTGCTAGTGAGGCATTTTCATCCTGATCACCTTGATAGGTTGGAATTTGTAATTGACCTTCAAAAAAAGAATCACCTTTTGTACACAAATTATCAGAAGGTGATGCAATATCAGAGAACCATGGGTATGGTTTTTTTACTGTGAGCATGTTGATAGTAGGACCTTCTTGTTCTCTTTCTTCTATTTGATCAAACAGAGCCTGGGCTACTACACATTGATAAGAAGAATGTAGCATATTGCAAGCATCACACCAGGGAGTGTTCTCAACATAGTTGGCACTGTTCCTTTTCAGGAGATCTAGGGTTTCTTTGGCTTTTGGGTTATCTTGTCCATCAGGGACTATTTTTCCATTATTCCAATTAGTATTGTAAGGGTAGTCTCTCAGGTTAGGTTGTTTGTCAAATCTTTGGTTAGTATACTTATTATCTCAGTACCGTCCTCTATCATTTTTATCCATTTTGGTGCCAAGGTCTTTCACTGCACTTACTAATTTATCCAATGTATCATCTTCTTTGACACTTTTATTGGCTGATCCCTTTTCCTTCCAAAGTTTATTTTCTTCCCTCTTCCCCAATTTCCCTGATGCTCTCCTATTGCTCTCAATGTCAATTTCTATTTTGTAAGCATCCCTTAAGATTTTAGGGTTTTTATCTCTGATTAGATAGGACATTTTTTCATCAGCAACATTGATATAAGTGGTAAGGCACACTTCTTCATCTAACCTTAAGACTTGAAAAAGTTTATTCATAGCCTTTTGAAATCTACTGCTAAAATTAGCCATATTTTCATTGGGGAACTTCTTAATGTTATTAAACTCATTTAACATGTATCCAGAATTAACATGCTCTCTATACTGTTCCCTAAAAGACTTTAAAAATTCATCCCAGGAAGAAATACTATCATTTGGTAAATTTCTAAACCAATTCCTAGCATCTTCAATTAAATATTGAACAAAAAGCTTCATAATGACATCCTCATTCTCAATCTCAAAGTCAGTTATCTTATCACTAAAATATTTTAGATGCTCCTCACAAGTAACAACATTATTTCATATGAACATATAGATTCTATCTCTTACCTCATTGGGGATCACATTGGGGTGACCAGGAATGCCTTAAAGAAGAGAGCTGTGTATCTATTCATGTGGATAGGCATTCTTTGGAAATTTCCCATCTCATTATTACCATTTGGTCTAGTAGCTCCTCCTTGATGTTGAACAGGTAGGGGAGCACTTTTCTTAGGATTAGTAGCTTGAATGCTTGGGCCATGACCCACAAGTTGAGTAGTTACACTAGGGCCAAAATTCTGAATATTTGGATTCTTTCCGCATTCTTGAACTTTAGGAGCAGCACCTTGATTGTTCACATTTAGACCAATAGAAGGATTTAATTGCTGTATCCCTTGATTCATGGGCATAGAACTACTTTCATTAGTATTATTAGTGGCATGAAGCAAAGCTATCTTCATTCTCATATCAGCTGCAGCAGCCTCCAATTCCAACTTCTCTAATTGTTTTGCCAAGTCATCTTTAGCCTTCCTAGCTTGTTCAATATCCAAATCAATTTGAGGTATTCCTTCAGGATTGGGAACTTTCTGCTTAGGCTCATTTATACTGATACCAACAAATTTTTCTTACCTTTGTCAGGGGCATCTTTAGTAGTCATTTTAAGTTTTGCATTTTGTTCGATCTCATATGGGAAAAATTGCCTGATGATAGTTCCTTCCTTCTCAAATTCATCCTTGTGAGGATTTGAGATCTTAAATAGGGCTTCACTCCTTAGATTATTAAGGTCACCAAAAATTTCTAGATCCAAACCTTTAACTTCTTGATTCAGGATTTTAGTCTTAAGGTCATTCCTTCTAGTCTCAGCTAAGAGTTCTTCTCTTTCCAATAATAAGTCATATATCTTCTACCCACATTTCTCCTCTGCTTCCTCCATTTCTTATTCTTGTTCTTTCTTTTTTATTCTCAAAGCCACAATCTCATCTTGCAACTTATCAGAATCATATAAAGTTGTTTTAGCAGCAGAGGTCTCTTCTGATGGAGAAAGATTTTCTTCTGCAGGAAAGAATCCTATGTCAGTATTTTCTCCATCCATGAAGGGATCAAAATTGGCATTAACTCTATAAGCATCAACTGGTCCCATAGGTTCTGCATCTTCAGATGAAGATGACTTTCTTTCTTGAATGGTAATTTCCATTCTCCCTTTAGAGGCATGTTGGGAATCATTTTTATATGTCCCTCTTTTGGACCATTGTTTCCTTTGAGGTGTATGGAGCTCCTCTCCAATGTCCATTTTAGGATTTTGTCTGAAGTATGACCTAGTATTCCTTTTTCGACTCATGCTTCAGAACATACAAATATTCTCAAAATTTTTAACATGCAATACTAGAATACACAGAGGTTAGATTCACCACCTCTTTTCAGAGGACAAAAATATATAAAGATTCAAGTGCCTTGTCCTAATCCAATTTTCTTTTTATAGCAATAAATCAGACTTGAAAACAAAGTTTCTTGATAATTACTCACCATTTATTCCATCTGAGACAAGATCTGTATCATTTTCAAGATCAAAACCTTCAAACAGTGTGCCATGGTAGATAAGTAGTACAAACTTTCTTTAATGATTATGAGGAAAAACAAACTAAATCTCAATATTGCCAGGACAAACCCTTTCATGAACATGACTCTGAGAACATCACAAGAATCCCCAACAGAGTCGCCAATTTGTTAGCTCTTTTTCTTATAGAATCAATTATAATAGCAATAAATGCTTGACCCTCAATTCCAAATTCAAATTCATACATGAACAAGGCTAATTAACAAGGATACAACATCCTTCTACTCTTTGGGCTCCACAAACCCAGGCGGATGCACCTTTAGCAAAGTATTATTTAACAGTGGATTAAGGATCTATGACCCTTCTTCTTTTTAAGCCACCAGGCTTAGGAAGGCTAACCTATTGATTCTCTCTTTAAGGAATCACTAAAGTGAATTGTACTAAGTACAATTAACTAGACATGTATTTGAGATAACATAAATATAAAGATTGATTAATATTGGATTGATGATAACAACCACTTGTCAGCATTTTGGCCAGTGCCTAATAATGGGTCATAGAGTCATAATAAAACATACATAAATCAGGAATAATTAATTGAAATACAAAAAATCCTCAGATGGAATGCCTTACATACTATCCTCTCATCCTCACACCCCTGTATCAAATTCCTACATAAGCCCTAACCCTCTACAATTATCTGCAAGATTTAAACTCTCCTTGAAAGCAACTCACAAACAATGACATGGCTACCTTATAACCAGTATACTCAAATTGCCTTACAAATTGAACATACAAGAACTAAGAGAAAATACAAAAAGACACCAATGGTGTCAAAATGGAGATTCCATTGTATTTTATTAATATAATCTTGATATCAATACATTCAAAAGACTCAAAACCAAATCTCAGACACAATTCAGAAGTCTGCTTTGCATTTTTTATTTTACAATCCATTACAACACATTAAAACTTACTACTTATAGATAGCCCTAGTCATCTTGGAATCCTTTTGAAAAATAAGGATGCAACAAGCGTTGAATGACTAGGCTATAGGATAAAATTACATGTTACAGATGAGACAAAAATCAGGAAAAGGGAATAACAATTCCTTGTTACAAGTTATCTGATCCTTTGTCCTACGACTGCCTGAATGCTTGAAGCTTCTCTAAGGTTGTTGGGTCCTTATCATCTAGAATTTTCCTCTTTATTGATGCATAATCCTTAATCTTGTCTTTAATCCCAATAGCTTGGCTTCACTGGTTCTTTCTGTCAATCTTATATTACTACATTCTGCTACTGGAGTGACTATACCATACTTGCTTACCCATGTGGTGAACACTTCGTCACTTGGCCAACTGAAACTGAGAACCTAATATTTTTGGTTGTTGAACTCCTCCCAATCAACATTGGCCTTCTCAATTTCTGATTCACACGATTAAAAAAATACCCTGGATCTGTTGAGAATATCAATGGTTAACACAAACCAACCTATATTTTCCAATGCAATAATACTTTTAGTCCTGCTAGTTAGTGCTTCATTCAGTTGCCTTAGCCATAGGGATTCATTCTTTATGTTCCCATCCTTTTTGAACATATTGGGAAACATGTCATATATATCCCTGGATAATTCTCCTCTCAAAGTTTCTATCATTCTGATGACCATGTTCTTCTTGGTGTCCAAGTTAATCATCAATTCAAGACATTTATGGGTTCTTGTCAAAATGATATCAATATTATTTTGTTCCTTTGAGAGGGAGTAAAAATATTTTACATAGGCTTCCTTTTGCTTCCAGTTATCAATGATCAAATCCCATTGCTCTTACCCTCATCATGATCACTTATGATCCTAGCAATCTTCTTTCCCAACAAATAAAGATTAGCAAGGTTAACCTCACTAGCACATCCCTTAAGGTTGGAAAATATCTGGTGAATACACCTTTCTTTTAGTAAATCTTTAGCTTCTTTATATGTAGGGGAGTCTTCAAGATCCCTCTTGCCTTCTTTCTCCAATCTTGATCTTTCATTAATTAGCCTATCCTTTTCAGCTTCTAGTTCTTCTCTCTTAGCATCAATTGCCTCTTGGGTAGTAGGACATAAAGGCGTAGGGTATGGGGGAAAAGTCACAAATGGACTAGATGAGGAAGGTGTGTTAGGCCCTTGAGTAATCATCATTTGGGGCATTAACTGAATTGTATGCTTCCCTTCAAGAATAGCTATCCTGTTATCCTTTTGTAGGGACTTAACCCTTTCATCATTATAGGCCTTTAGTACAATTTCTTATTTCTTATTTAAGCTATCATAAGCCTCTTTTTCTTTCTTAGCCACCCTCAGGCTCAGGCTAGCTATTTGAAAAACAAGATTTGCTGCTTCAGTTCCTAAAGTATCAGAAACTCTCTTGACAATGAGGCTTCTGATATCCTCAATCCCATCATCTTCCTTTAATCTTCATTTGTCTTTCTTTTTTAATGACCAGATTACCAATGTTGCATGATCTTCACTAAACTAGGCACCAATTGATGTCCCAACAACGCTCAGTGTTTTTTCTTCCTTTCAGACAACATAAAAAACTACTGCATCAGCTCAGTCCAACTAGGGCAGGATGAGGACTCCCTATTTCTTAACCAATTCTCTACCCTCTTCAGGAGTGATCTTATCAAATTTAGATACCAACTCCTGCTTAACTTCCTTCTCTATAATCATCTTTAGAAGAGTTTGGTTGAGCTTCCTATAACTTTTGGCATTTATTATTGAATTCATCAATGTGAATTCTCCACAGAAACTGGATGAATACCCTAGCCTTGACAAAGTTTTCATCTGACAAAAACTCTTCACTGGCTTGCTTAGTCACAGGGTCTGGTTCCTTACCTATGAATTCTGTCATTGTGAGGTCAGTAGTCATATGCCTAGGTGCCTCTGGCATCCCTTCTTGTAACTCCTGGGTAGTGACAAAAACTTCTCCAGTACTCCTCATTTGAACCAATTGCTCAACAATGGCTTGATCATCAAAATGCATGCGGGATTGGGTGGGAGAATACAATTCACTCTTTTTCTCTTCCCCTTCCACCTTTTGTCTCTTGGGAGAATGTAATTCTTGGGATCTAGTACTTACTGGCCTCTTCCCTTTATGCTGAGAGGGTTTATCAACTTTGGGCATGATAGTGGTGTACCCTCTCCTCTTGTATACTACATAATCCCCTGGTGGGAACTCTTCCTTACTGAAGTTTACTCAAAATAGCATGAGCCTTTTCTGGCTCAGCTTCCATTATCCTCTATTTTTTCTCATTTAAGGTCTACATTATTCCCTCAAATAAAGTCATTAAAGACTCAATTTTCTTGGACCATGGGAAGGACTCCTTGAGAGGGTCATAAGACTTATCAAAATTATGCATAAAGTCCAAAAACTTCTTGTACACCATCCACTTCTCCTTTTTGATCTCCTGTTCACCTAGGTCAAAAATATTTCTAATGATGTTCACAGGGTAGTTAAACTAATGCTCTAATGTCAAGCATTTGGTTCCTTTTCTGAACATTCCCATTATAAAGTCCTCATTATCTACACACTTGGATGCAGATGTTGCTAAGTGATAGGGCTCAAAGTACTTATCAAATTGTGTCCATCCCCCTTTTGTTATGATGAAATGATGAGCTCTAGTGAGGGTAGGGAAAATGCTTCCCTTCATTTTTCCTGCTAGGGCTTCCTCATGTAATCCACCCATTTTTCTAATAATCTCTGCTATCCCAATCTTTAGAGGGACTCTTCACGGTAGTACATTAGGGGTTCCTCTAAATCCATAAACCCTAATCACTGTAGAAACAGGGTATAAAATTAAATCTCCCCAATTATGGGAAATCTTTAGCTCTGGGGAAAACTCCATGGGTCTTAGTAATTTCATCATGTCTGCATGGATTCTGGCATTTTGATTACATAGTAATGACTTAAGCCTAGTGGAAAAAAACCTATCAAAGTAAACATAACTGGCCTCTTTTCTATCCTGTGATAGATCAACACTCCACATCTGAACAGGTAAATCCTCATCACCTTGGGATTTAGTTAATTCCATCTACTCTTCAAAGAAATCAGCATTGTTGAACAAAACCATGTGCATCATAAGGGAATACCACCCCATTGGTTTAAGTATGTTTTTTTCATGGATTCCTACCAAACCTTCATTCATTTGTTGCGTTATGTAAGATGCAAAGTCAAAGACTATTGATAAGTGGGGATGCAGAATTTGAACCACCATGAGCATTATGTGGACATGCATTATTACATCTTCATCTACTCCCAAAACCTGGCACAGGGCACTATACATTTTCCTGGCCTTGCCATTAAATAAGTCTAATTTAAATGGTTCTGGGGGTTCTAGGCCCTACTACAACCAAGTCACCTATTTTGTTGAAGTATCCCTTTAAAGACACATCTCTGTAATACTCCCTCTAAGTCTGGTATACTTCCTTGGAGTATTCAAAGTCAATATCATCCATATGTACTGAGGTATCACTAAAATTGAATATTCTTCTTATTTCATCAGCTGAAAAAGTCAACAACACATTTCCTTGTGTATCCCTACCAACCCTAGATACTTTGTCATATGTGTTGGCTATTAGGGTAAATAAATCTGTATCCATAAACACCCTAGATGCTATCAACTTTACCATGTCTAATTCCCAAATGTTATAGTCTGAGGTAGGGGTGTTCCTTTGGCTACAAGCTATTCTAAATAGAGTAAGACCATTAAAACTAGTTTTAACATCTTTTTCCCATCAACCGGAATCATACAAGCCTTCTCCAATTTTGAAACGAGGATGTGATGGAGCTATTCTCTTCATTTGAGTAGCATCTCCTATGGATCCTTTTAGTGTTTGCAACAGATCCTCCATAACATTTCTCTTTTGGTAGTCTACTTCTCCAGAAATTTCAATCCTAGGGGCCATTCTATATCTATGGATTTTTTGATACGAATTCAAAGATTGGGACAATAATTCTAAAAACTATTTTGAACTGAAAATCTTACTAAGAACCTGAATGCTGGTGAATCAGAAAAGCTTACCCATTCTGCAAAGTTGTTGTGTGGAGCCAATTACCTCTGCAATTCTATTTTTTACTCAAATGACTTTGGTGAATTATTGTGATTGCAAGTCAACTTAACCAATTTTACGGTTTCAATCAAATCAATCATTCAAATTGAATTCAGCTGGAGTAGCCACACCTTCTGCAATCAATTTGAAAGCTTCAATTTTGTGGCTTAATGGCTCTCTGCAACTCATTTTGACAACTTTGAATTTAAGCCATAAATATTGAACATAATTTTCTTCATCTGATGGCTATCTTATTTTCATGGAAGCAACTGTTTATCTAGGAGACATGTCAACACCGCTTAATCACTTACGCTTTAGATTTTGAGCACTTTACCTTTAAGCATTTAAACAGACTGTCAGATTATTGTACACTTGCAACCTTATTAACATGACTTAAGCGCCATACAAGACCCACCTTTTGTTCCATGCATCATTCAGACTTAATCACTTACCCATTAGATTTCATTCACTTCCCCCCTAAGTGATTAAGCCGTCTATTGATCTTTCCCATAGATACTGCTCCTTTAACTCCACCTTTATGACCTTAGCTGGTTCCACTAGGACATGTGTTGCTACCACTTAATGGCTTACTCTTTAGACTTTGTTCACTTTTTAGTTAAACCATTAAGCTGACCGTTGGATGGGAACAAGCTAACTGATCTTTAATTATCGCTAGCTCTGAGTATCCATGTCCACCAGTTGCCAAATGTTAACACCGCTTAATGGCTTGTCTGATAGATGTCATGCATTTTGGGTATAATCAATTATGCTCATGAAAATGAAGAAGGATAATGCAAGACATTAAATTAGTTAATGTATTGCATTGTCATTGATGTCAACTTGATATAATCTAATCGGTTATAATCAAAGTGTCAAAGACTTCAAAGAATCAAAGAGAAAAATATTATGCTTTCAGTAATGCATAAAAGACAAGTATTCATAATGTGATTTCAAACACTGATGGTCAGCGGACACTGATGAAGAGAGATCACCAAAATTCAAGTCAGAGTGATGCCAAAGAAAGAACACCAATGAGAATTACCGACGAGTAGAATCACAAGCATAATCGACGGTCAGAAACATGGTGTAAACCGACGGAGAAGCCCGAAGAGAACTAGAGTGTTTACCAAAGCTATCAAAGAGTTAAACACAGATATTAAATTAATTTTAGAAATGACAAAATATGTAGCTAGAAGAGCTAAATATAGAGTTAACTGGTAGTTATCCTTGTTTTCATCGACAAGATAAAGCCAGAGATAAGTAAAGGATTTAAAGTTATTCTGTCTAGTTGGCAAGAAGATCTCTATGAGATAAAAAAAGAGTTTTTCTTTAAATCTAATTGGCAAGAATTGTGGATCACGCCAAGATCAAGAAAATCAAGAGCCTAACAATGATGATATCATGTCTATAAAGAAACAACTTAATTCATTATAAATTTTGGTGGGTGAATGAATAAAAAGAGGATGCTAAAGAGAAATTGATGAAGAGAAACTTCATACATTCCTGATCAATCAAGCTAAGGAAAGAGCTAAAGTTTTCTATGGACATTGAGAAATAGAGAAAAACATCACCGAGTAGAATCAATGTGGAGAAAAGATATAAACTGAGATATATTGATTAGAATAGTTTTGTGAGATTACAATAGATGTGAAAATCTGCAAGTATAATTTGTAGATGTGAACAAATCATACTATTTCAGTTTAACCATTGATTTAGAATGTCTCTTAATCGAGTGAGATTTAAATATCCTTTCTCTATTGAGATACATCGTAAGGAGTATCAAAAATTTTGATCATGAAGATAGCATGAGATGCCAGATACCTATTGACAGGCCAAGTGAGTATTTGATCAAGGAAGGTAGCATAGAGATGCCCGATATCAAGTGACAAAATAAAGTTTTAAATCCTCTAACAAGGTCACACCTAACAGTGTGTTTGTAACCTTTTAATAGGGTTGTCTCTTCACCAAGCTCACTTTAAAAGAGTGAAAATTTTGGGTTACTGGTCCCAAGTGTTTTTTCCCTTAACAAGGTTTCCATGTTAAAAATCCACATGTCAATGTGTCTATGAGTCATTAATTTAGTGTTTTGCATTACACATAACTTTATTGGATTGATCGGTATACTCTAGATAATTTACTATCTTTCGGTAAATTTATAGACTGCTATTTGGTAAACATACAGTAGAAGGTTCAACAAGGCATTCTGAGCAGTAGTAATTTGATAAAAGTATTTGGAGGCATTCATCTTATAGGACTAAAGATAACTAGAGGCTTAATATTGTGGTACTAAGTTTTTTGATTTATTATTGGAATATTTTTGAGGCCACTGATTCACCCCCCCTCTCAGTTATTACTAAAAATTGGTATCAGAGCTTGTGTGCTTAGAAAGGGAGTTTAAAAGCTTAAGAAAAAGATCATGAGATGTGTCCAAGTTGAATAAAGACAACTTTGCATCATGGAAAAGCATAATAAGGCTACACCTATCAGGTATTGGAAATGATATTTTTCAATACTTCGATACTGAGTATGTGTTTCCTACAGGACCTCACACTCTTGAGAAATTAAGAGTAAAGCATGAGCACAACTGCATGATGATAGAACTTGCATCATCACTCTCTGATGCTAAGTTTGAAGATCTCAAAACTGGCACATCTATAAAGAAAATGTGGGATAAGTTGAAGATAGTACATGGAGGAGATTCCAATGTACTAAGAGCAAAGGCAAAAATCCTAAGAGGGAGGTTTGATGACCTAAGGATGAAAGAAGGAGAAAACATTACTCAGTATAGCTGGAGAATCAAAGACTTAGTAAATTCTATCAGAGGAGTTGGAGGTGTACTTGAAGAGGAGACAGTGGTAAGTAAAATCTTAAGAACCTTACTACTTGTATATGCTATTAGAGTTTCTTCTATTCAAGAAATGAGAGAAGTTGCAAAAAATGCAGTTACTCTAGATAGTCTGATTGGTAGACTAATTTCATTTGAGATGAATAAATTTGACAATAGTGTCTTACCATCCATAGAATATGCATTCAAATCTTCTCTAAAGATAATTAACTCAATTCATAGACATACTATTAGAAATGATAATGATAGTAATAATGAGGATCAAGGACTTGATGAGATTGAAGCACTAATGTCCAGAAGATTGCGGAGAGGCAAAGATAGATACAAATTTAAATTACCACTTGTATGTTTCAATTTTAAAGAGGTTGGAAACTTTACTACAAGATGTCCAAATTGAAGAAAAGATGACAAAGGAAATGATAGATCATATGAAAATAATTTTGATAAAGGTGATAATAGATATTACCGAAGCAACCGACAATCTGACAAGAGAGATAGCCAAGACTAAAAGGACAGAGGGAAGAAAGATTGTTACCTAGATGAGAGCAGAGATGATGACACCGAAACCGAATTAGAAGAAGACATCGAGATGGTATTTGTAGCCATGAAGGATAATTTAGATGAAGATGAAGAAAGGTATGTAGAAACTACACTTATGTCTAAAGTTAGTAAAAATGATGTCTAGATCATAGACAGTGGCTACACTCATCATATGACTGGTGATAAAAAAAAGTTTGAGACTTTTGAATACTATAATGGTGGTTCAGTGAGAATGGGAAATGATACACCTTGTCTAGTTGAAGGTAAAGGAACCATAATGTTGAATAACCTAATAAAATGTGAAAATGCCTGCTGGGTAAAAGGACTGAGTTATAATTTGTTAAGTGTTTCATAGTTGAACAATTCAGGTCATAGAGTAGCATTTGAAAATAAGAAGGAAAACATCTACAATGAATCAAGAAGATTGATTGGTATCGGTGAGGAGACAAAAGGTAACCTTTTTCTATCTTGATGCCACTAACACCACTTGTTTAATGGCTAGCAATGATGACATATGGTTGTGGCATAAAATATTATGTCATGTGAACTTTGAGGAATGTCAGAGGCTTACCAAGCATGATTAATCCTGAGCATATCATGTGCAAATATTGTCAAAAAGGTAAGATGACAAAGTCTAGTTTCAATAGTAAAACCCATACATCTAATACAATTCGAGAATTAGTCCATATAGATCTATGTAGACCCATGAGGACAAAGAGATACTATGGAGATAGGTATTTTATTCTCTTTGTTGATGATTATTATAGAATGATGACAATCATGTTCTTAAAAGGTAAATCAGAAGCATTTAAGGTGTTTAAATGGTATAAGGCTATGGTAGAAAAACAAAGTGAAAAGAAATTGAAATGCTTAAGGTTAGATAGAGGAGGGGAATTTACTTCAGAATAATTTACTGAGCATTGCAATGAGCATGGAATTAAAAGAAAGGTCTCTGCACCGTGGACACCACAACAAAATGGAATTGCTGAAAGGAGAAATAGATCATTTGTTGACTGTGAAAGAACATTGATGATTGAGAAAAGCATCACTCAAAATTTATGGAGGGAAGCTATCAGTACTGCTGTCTACACATTAAAAAGAGTACAAATGAATAATGACACAAAGAAGACACCATATGAGATTTGGTATCGTCATACACGCAATGTAAGTTACTTCAGAATCTTTAGTAGTCAACGTTATATATTGAAGGATGATAGAAATAGAAAACTTGACTGCAAAAGTGAAGAAGGTATCTTTCTAGGGTAATCAACCAGAAGCAAGGCTTATAAATGTCTTAACAAGTCATCTAACAAAATCATTGAAAGCACAAATGTGAAAATAGATGGATTTGCAGAAAAGAATGATAAGGAAAGAAAAAAGGAACCAGAGGACTACAACAAGTTTGTTTATAGAGAACCTAACACTCTACCTGAGCAACATTTTGTTTCTCCTAAGCATTAGAACATTGCACCTGAGCAACAGGCTATAATTATTAAAAATTAGGAAAATCCTCAAGATGATGTTCAGAACAATGGAGATGAGAACAAAGGTCAACAAGATGATCAGAGTGATGAACACAAAGCTGAACCGAACTTGCCAAGTATGTCAGAAGACATCATCCAAAAAATCAAATCATAGGAAACAAAAAGGCTAGAACAAGAACAATAAGTAAGTCACTTAACACCAGATGCTTACTTTGTGATTTTGAGCCTAAATATGTTAACAATGCACTTGAGAATGAAGAATGGGTCAGTGCTATGAATGAAGAAATAGAATAGATTAAGAACAATACATGGACACTAGTACCGAGACTAGATGACTGTTAGAATTATTTTAGAATAACTGAGAGGGGAGGGATGAATCAGTTATCCTTAGGTCTAGATGTAGCAAATAAAACTTTTTTGTATTTCATATCTACTCGGTAGCAATAGCATATGTCAACAACTTTAATCATGCAGTTTACTGTGTAATGAAATTGTGTGTAGAAAAATAACAGTAAAACAAACCATAAGCATTCACACAAGTTAACACAAGTATTTAATGTGGAAACCCAATATGGGAAAAACCACCAGTAACATGCCACCAAGTTTTCACTCTTCTGAAGTGAGATCTATGAGGAGCCAACCCTGTTAAAGTTATAATAACACACTGTTAGGTGTGACTTGGTTAAAGGATTTAATCACCGTGTCAGGAGTGGCCTTGTTAGAGGACTTAGAACATTCCACCTGAATGTCACCTTGTTAGAGGATTTATACAAATGATTGTTAGGTCAAACTAGTTAAAGGATTTTAACTGATACAATGGTTAGAAAGTAATAAATAGTTGTGATCTGATACATACAACTTACTTTGCAAATTCAGATCCAATTATAGCTCTGATGTTAACTTACTGGATGTCCTACATTGTCATTTCAATCTTCTGATCTACTTGGAAATCCGTCAAGCAATCACACATGCAACTCTCTACTTCTGTATTCAGCCTTCTCTGCTAGGTCATGCCAATCAGTAAATCAACTATGCAAACCTCTTGCATACACATATGTACCTCCACACACTTGCATACTTAGTAGCACACAATGAATAACCCCTGAGGTTATCATATACCTCTCTGTCTAGGTTAGATAAATCTTTGCCACTCAATCAAGATCATAGATCTTAGGTTAGGTCAGATCCAACAGATCATTCCATCATTTACATTACATTTACTTCTCCAAAGTAGTCTCTAATTAAATCTTGAAACCATGCATTAATTATAGTTACCCATACATTAAATGACATGGATCAATCTTTAATTAACTTTACATATCCCAACAAAATTAACTAAGTCGGCCAGAGATCTCAAATCTCATCATTAATCCAATTACTGTAAGTTGGCCAATATCACTATTTCCACTTGGCAATTTCACTGGTTCTCAGCACTGAACAAACTTTCTCATCACAAACAACTTCGCTCAGCATAAACAACTTTTCTCAGCACAAGCAACTTTGCTCGGCACAAGACAAACTTTCTCGGCACAAAACAACCAGAAAAATTTTATCTTTGAAAGATAAACAACTAATTACTTTACCAGAGTGCCAACTAATCAAGTACCCTTTTATTTTCCTTAACTCAACCATTCACTTGGTCTTCTTGTTAAATCTTCTTCATCAACAATGGATATGATACTCAAATAGATAACAATAGTCTCACCAGTTAAGGTTTGACAGCAATGACAAAATAAAAATTACTTGCATTGTCACTTTCAAACAAGCTCCCTCTTTGGCATTGATGGCAACACAAAATATTAAAACAATGATTTAACAAGCATAGTTACCATACAATCCAGAAAGTCACCTATGTTCCTTGATATGAAAAAATCTTCATTAATGTCTTTAGCTTCATTCTGATTCTCATCAGTGTCTGTAATCACACTGTAATCATTTGTGTCTAAACATATGTAGACTCCCTCTGAGTAGATAATCACTTCAATGTTTTCAATAGTAACTTCTGCCTCTATATGCTTCTTCCTTTATGTAATCTCTTCCTCTAGGAAGTCTTAGGTAATCTCTCCCTCTTTGACAACAATGCCAAAGATGTCAAAATCATTATCATGTAGATCTTTAGTATCATGTTGATCCTGTCATCTTGATTATGACTAATTTTCTTTTCTATCCTTGTCCAACTTCACAACTTTAGTCAGCACCCTAAAGTGTGACTTATTATACATCAATGTATCAAGTATTCTGAGTGTAATATTTGATGGAACAGTACCATACAAAACTTAATTACCCTCAGTTAGGGGAATCACCCCCATTTTAACTCGCAGATACTCATGAGCATCCTTGGGTAGTGCCTTTGTGAATATGTCTCCTAATTGTTCTATAGTGTTCACATAATCCAGTCTCACTTCTTTATTCTGAACTAGCTCCCTCAAGTAATGATATTTGATAGCTATGTGCTTTGTCTTTGAGTGCATAACAAGGTTTCTAGAGATATTAATGGCACTTGTGTTATCACAATATATGACAACTAGTTCAATGATTTCTTCCTTCATATCTTTCAGTAGTATCTTCAACCACACAATGTTAGAACAATTGATTGTTGCTGCCACATACTCAGCTTCAGCTGTAGATTGTGAGGTGCAATTCTATTTCTTTCTTGTCCATGAGATCAATCTTTTTCCTAAAATAAATGCTCCACTAGTATTTCTTTTCTTGTCATCAACATTTCTAGCCCAATCAGAGTCAGTGTAAACTCTGAGTTCAAACTTGTCATTCCTCTTGTAGTATAGACCATAGTCATTAGTTCCTTTCAAATATCTTAGAATCCTTTTTACTACAATCATATGAGTTTCCTTGGGGTAAGCATAAAACCTTGCAACAATTCCAATAGCTACGGCAATGTCAGGTCTACTGTGTACAACATATTGTATTTTTCCAATCATTGATCTATAGAGTGTTTGGTTCACTTATTTTGTGTTGTCATCTTTTGTCAGCTTCTGTCTAGTGGCCATGGGTGTACTCATTGGTTTGGACTCTTCCATTCCAAAAAATTTCAATATCTCCTTGATATATTTAGATTGAGTGATATAGATACCATTATTCATTTGATAAATTTGTAAGCCAACAAAGAATTTTATTTCACCAAACATAGACATCTCAAGCTTAGTTTGCATCTCTGTTGCAAATTTCTGACATAACACATCTTTTCCACTAAATATGATGTCATCTACAAAATTTTAGCTAATAATGTACCTTTGCTTTGCTCTGTCTTCAAGTACAGGTTGTTTTTGTCATTGGTTCTTGCAAATCCAATCTTGATCAGATAATTGTGCAATCTCTCATACCATGCTCTTGGTG
>MU223429.1:106522-142866 GCA_018584345.1 Thuja plicata | reverse complement strand
TCTTGCAAATCCAATCTTGATCAGATAATTGTGCAATCTCTCATACCATGCTCTTGGTGCTTGCTTCAGTCCATATAATGCTTTGTGCAATCTGCAAACCATATTCCTTTTGTTTGGGTCAACAAAATCATTAGCTTTCTCAATATACACTTCTTCTTCCAAGATACCATTGAGAAATGCATATTTCACATCCATCTGATAAACT
The DNA here is from genome assembly GCA_018584345.1 of Thuja plicata. Taxonomy (NCBI): domain Eukaryota; kingdom Viridiplantae; phylum Streptophyta; class Pinopsida; order Cupressales; family Cupressaceae; genus Thuja; species Thuja plicata. Next base: position 142,661 of record MU223429.1, on the reverse strand, counting down.
TTGAATCCTTTATATGGTGCATATGCAAGTAAGGTTCTGACTCCTTCCAATGTTTCACCATAGTCAATTCCTTCCTCCTATGCATAACCCTTGCATACCAGTCTAGCTTTGTTTTTTGTCACATCTCCATGTTCATTCAGTTTATTTTTGAATACCCACTTTGTACTAATTACATTTTTATCCTTCGGCCTAGGTACAAGTGTCCAAGTCTTGTTCTTCTCAATCTGTTCAATTTCCCCATTCATTGCATGTATCCAATCTTCATTTTCTAAAGCATCTTTCACTGTGTTGGGCTCAAATTCACATAATAGACATGTGCCATTTTTCAACTTACTTTGTGTCATAACTATAGAATCCTTTGATCCAATGATTTGATCAAAATTGTGGTGTCTCCTCACATATTTTTCTAAAGTAGGTGTTGACGGGACTCTTGTGATCGGGTCTGCCAAAAGAGGTAAGTTGTCACCGGGAACCAGGGTACTGGCCAACTTTGCCGGCAAAGGTTATCCAGGGAAATGAGATTCCCTGGGCCTCCAAGCATGTGAGAGTTGGGTCTTGATGGTGTGGGGCTTGGTTGGGAGATGTGACTATTTTCAAGGGGGATAGCTAGTTATCTTCAACTCGTTCTCTCCAGGGATTCAAGTAAGTGAGGTTTCCTACAAGCGCGCATTCACTTAACAAATAGAATTCAAAAGATACAACAGAGTTAGAAATATTTTATCTACCTATATTTATACCAAACATTCTGGACATCGACAATGCTCTAACACACTACACTAAATACCGAAGAAATATACAACCATCAGTTCATATTTTATTAGTAGCAAAGGAAAGGAGGTCGTTAATCTACTTTAACTATCAGAGAAAAGGACATGAAGAACATAAAGCATAAAATACCGTTAACCCAGAAGACTTAATGTCAACAAAAGCATTGAGAAAATTCTTCCTTCTTCATTAACATTTTTTCTAGCAAGCACTGGTGCGTGGTACAATGGTGGCTCCGAGGGAGCATTTAACTACTGAAAATATAGAAACTATTGAGCATTGAGCTCTGCAACTAAGAATTGAGAAAACCAAATTGCTATTAACTTGTGGACTGCAAAATCATCAATTTTTCTTACCCTTGGAATGAGGTTGAACTTACTATTTATACACATCTTTCTATCTAACCCTAACCCTAATTCATCTTACACTTTACAATAGAATACATTATCCGGTGGCCGATACTACCTACACCACGTTACAAGAGACCTCAAGATGGAGAAGGTCTGACATGTCAGAAGAATAAGACAAGAAGGATGGAGTGGAAGAATTGGCCTCAAGAAGAGAGCCAAGAAAGAGAAAGAATAAATCTGATCCCCCAGGGATTGAGGCTACATGCCTCATAAATGGGAGAGTGGCACCCTATCTCTGATGTGCCAGGTGTAATGTTGAAGCGGCACCTTGGGAAGACCATCTGTCAGAAGACCCCTTGCCAATCTGATGTTCCTTGATGTAGCTATCCACCTTCTAACAACCTTTATTAACTACTTTTAAAGTGACTGGTCGACCTTGGGGACCAGGACACAGGTCACTTAAAGAATACAAAATGTAGGATCTAGAATTATGGGACTCGGGAACCTGCGGTCTGAAGGAATAAAGAATACAAAACACTTAGGTTTTCTCTAGCCCCCAAAGAATATTTAATGTTGTTTACTGTCATTGAAGGTCTTGAGGAGGTGAGAAATTCCATCTTCATCGATGTCTTTAAGGCCAGCCCGCCGGTACTTGGCTACCTCAATCTACTCCCCTAGGTCTGGAACATTTCCTTTAAATTCATCGGCCATCTTTGCCACATCATGGCAACTAAGAACCATGTGATTTATTCGCATCATTTTTGCTCCATCTATCCCCTCTGGGAATTGATACCTTGATTCCATTATTTCATCAAATTTACCCAAAACATACTCCTCTGGCGTGCATGTGTCAGTCCTAAACGGATCAGCTCTGGAGACCTTTGAAACAAAAGACTTGTATAAATTGAAAGAATATTGTACTGCATTGACCTTATCACACAGATTCCCCACTAGTTTCTTGAGTACCCCCAATGTGAGGTCAAGTCTGGAGTGCTAGGTTCTCACAAAATTAAATGACTCTTCTCCTAAAATTCTAGACTTGGAAATAATCTCTTCTTCGAGGCTGATGAGTTCCTCTAACTCAACTTTCCATGCCTCATAATTCTTGATGTCTCCCTCCCATACGGTGAAGGCAGTTTTGGCCTAATGTAATAGGTGGCAAGCCGCATATAGGTCCAGGAGTGTGGACACCAAGAAACGCCAGACATTTGCCAACTGCAAGGCGACTCATTCATCAACTATTTGGGATTTTTTCTTCATTTCCAATAGTGAGTCTATATCATTCTGCAAAAGTGGTGCATCTGATGTAGAGGCCCTGCGAGGAATAACACTAATGGGCTGGGCCAGCTTAGTCAACAACCCCATGAGGTTTGAATTTTTCTCTTTTTCTGCCTTGAACTTTTGAGCCTCCTTTTCATAGCGAGCCTCCACTTCCTTGACTGCTTCTTTCAACAGGTTCAATTCACCTTGTTTTCCTCTCTTCCCTAGCGACACCTCTGTGACATTGTAATCTTTGGCTTCAGCCATTACCTCATCTACATTTAGGTAAGGTGTCACAATTATTGTGACTATTTCTCCGCTTGGCTCAGTTCGAAGAGTGTGAACCATCTAGGCTTTCTTAACCTTAGGTAGATTCTGTGCCTGACCCATCATCTCCACCAAAGAAATATGGGCTTTGGGTGTTGATGGGGCCTTCCTCTTTTGAGATTCCACCAACCACTATGGTGGTAGGGGTGGCTTTGTAGCCAAGATCTTATCTTGTAACTTTTCTCCAATATCCTACTGTGCCCCTTCAATAGTATGAGCCTCCTATGACTCCTTCCTTATGTCCTCTAACTCACCGACAACATTTCCTCTGGTGATACCTATGTCCTTTTCCCCAACATCTATATCTTCAACAATATTTGGGTCCTCGTTGGTTCCCCCAGGGGCCTCTTCTTCTTCTTGTCGTTGTTCTTTCACTGCCTCTATTTCTGGGGTGTCTTCTTCCATTGGTACATCCTCTGGTAGTGGGGGAGGCAATGGGCCAAGATTCAGTCTTTGGGCCATAGTGATTACCTCCCCAAATGTTTCCTTTGGGAGTGGCATTTGGAACACAGTGGTTGGGGTCACGGTTGTTCTTGTAGGTCTGGTTTCCCCAACCGATGCCATTTGTTCATTTTTATTTTTCTGGCCTAAAACTCCCGTATCTCGTATTTCTGGGACTTCAGAGGCAATCTCTTATTCCACTCCCATTTCTTCTTCTATTTGTACCTCCTGCTCCTGTGCAGGTTCCTATTCTAGAGCTTCCTCCTGCTCCAAGATTTCCACCTCCAGCTGTACAATGTCTCCCTGCAAATTCTCAAACTCGTCAGTTCTAAATACATCATCAAATTCTTCTTGAGGGGGAGGATTTGTAGGGACATGAGCATGCTCAGGTTCTTTCTCCAGCTTCAGGGAGTCATAAGAAACAATCTCTACTTGTGGGATTTGTGGCATCCCCAGCTCCGGTTCTATCTTTGGCTTTGGATTAAGCCTTTTCTTCCACCTGGTAAGTAAAGGAGGCTCCGCATCCCTTAGGGCTGCCCGCTCCTCTTTCGGAACTATTCCTATCACCTTGACCATTAATGTTGCTAGTGAAGGGGAAGAGGGAGGATGGATAGGTCCGGTCATGAGAACTAGAGTGGCCAACCATGTGATTAATTTCTACCTCATATGATGGGAGGCTGGTATTGATTGTTTCAGTTGTTCTTTTATGGGGGTCTCTTGTAGAGTTGGAGTTTCCATTATTCTTTTTCCCCTATCCTCTCCCTGTGAAGAGGTTCTGGCCCTGGGAGTCAGCTTTTGTACCACTAGGGCAGCCCTCCAGGTACTCTTGGGGCATACTCTCTTAAAGTATTTGTGGCTGCGCTCGACCACATTGTGAGTGATTTCCTAGATAGTAGGCCCCTCATGGGAATTCCATTCTACCAGTGGGAGAGCCAACTTATCAATCCCCTTTGCCTTGTACTAGGGATCTATTGTGGGTCCTTTGTCTGAGAAGTTATCTGGAAATTTCTAGAGCTTCAACCTTTCTATCATCCCCATAGTCAGCCGGACACAATGCTAGCACCAGACTTCAACATCATCTTGGCAATCTTCCCAGAAGTCCTCCATATGATATTGGTGGGGCTCTGATGCTCGGGGAAGTGCTAATGCAATTTTTCCAAGAAGATCAAAGTTCTTCCATGCTAGATAAAATTCTGCCAAATTTAGGCTCTTGAGTTTGTTGTCTGCCTCCTTGGCTGCGGCCAGACTGCACAAGTAATTCCCACAAGTGATTGGGAATGGAATATTGGTCACCTTTTTCAAAGCATATAGGGCATGTAACTCCATCATTTGTCTGTAATGCTCCATGAGAATTATCTTATTTCCACAATGTTTGGGCAACAAGAAAGGTTTCTTGGAGAAGTTGGTTGCCCTTATGTAAGTGTGTTGTGGGAATTGGATGTAGTAATGGCCATAACTTCTGACCAGATCCATTGCCTCCTTGGAGAGGTGATACCCTACATCCCGGGTAGGCGTAAGTAGGTTGTAGTAGACAAAGGCATCATTCACTCGGTAGAAACTAGGGAAACTAGCCTCCCATTGAATTTGTGAGAAATAATCCTAGGGAGCCTTCTGACTTGGGCTGATCCCAAGTACACCTAATGTGAGTAGCTTGTTGATAAGTAGGTCGTTGTTGCGTTAAGGCCCAAAGAACATAAGAATTCATATAGAATTTGCACTTCTGGGCCACCTGGAGGAACTAATAATCCACATGATTAGAGATAATGGCAGCCCAATCAAAGTATTCCCTGCTGGTGGTGATGCCAAGAAAAAAGTACTACATCCACCTTGAAAACTCTTGGGCATGGGGCTGCCCGAAGACTCAGCATAGTGCTATTATTGCCATCTGGATAATTTCTTTAAACTCAGACTGGGGGATCTCTAATTTCATTTTCTTGGGGTCCCTCTTTGGAGTCTTGAGCCAATTATTGTTCATGTATTTCCGGGCTACGACATCTAGCTACTGAAATTGCTCTAAGGCATCAGCTCTGGTAATGACAGTTGGGTCATAAAACTGAGGAATCCCCAAACCTACCTGAAAAGTTTTAGCATTGAGAGACACCATGGGGGTGGGATATCCAGTCGGGACTAGGGTTGCAAGCATGACAGCCTAGATGAAGGAGTTGTAATGTACTTCAAGAGTAAGAATAAGCTCTGGGGCCTGCATCGAGCATGGAAAACAAGCAGCCTTTAGGATCCTAGAATCCCCAACGCTAATCACCAATGGATCCCCAGACTGTTGCTGAATGAACATTATCTTGACCCGGGCCTACAACTCAGCCCACATTCTGATGCTAGTGTCGGTAATCAACTAGACTTGGGACTCAATCTTTGATCCCATAATGGTATTTTCCTTTAGGTACTTCAGGCTGAGAGGCAATTTTTCTAAGGCCCTCTCCATTTTGGATCTGACGGCTGCCCTGGTGACCACCATGGAGGGAAGTTTTGGACTCCTAGGTGGTGAAGATGTGAAAGCCTCAGACATATTTAAGGTATGTTTCTTTGAAAACTTGAAAGGCAAGGTGACCGTTAGACTTCATAGATAAATAATATTCTGGGATCTGGAGATGTTACCATCGAAGCACATTCTTTTCCTAAAAAGTTAGTTTAGGTCCAAAATCCTGGAAAGGTATATATATAGATTATAAACATAGGGAATTAACCACTATTTAGGCTTGGGTGTTTCATCATACTTGACAAAATTAAGATGTGGGTTGGGTGAGGACAAGAGACCCGGGGTCTAGAAAACTCACCGTTGGAAAATGTGAGCAAAAATTGAACTGTCATGCCCACGTGGATGTTATGTAGCCATGAAATAAATGGGAGTTATGGTGATGGCAGTGCCAACTATATAAATGCACAAAAAGTGGAGGCCACTTGGACAACCTTAAATACATACATGGGACATAAATGAAATACAGAGGCTAATGTGACCGAGGAGAGAGAAAATTTCCTGGTTGAAACTAGCCGAGAGCTGAGTTTCAACCAGGTGGTATTCTGCCTGGAACGAGCTCACAAATTTTGGGTGAAACAAAGATGAAGCATGGAAAGCTTGACACAAGACTAGATGAATATACATGAAATATACATCTACACACTGTAGGGCCAAAAGGTATATACATGGAAAATGGAAAGATATACATTAAATACACCGAATGTATAGTAGAAAATAGGATGTAGAGTAGCTACCCTAAACAAATCTGAAATGTACAAACATATACATTATCTACATTATCCTACACCTACATAGAGGGTAGACAACCCTTGAGTAGAGCCAACCCACCAATGGGTGGCGAACCAGATGACCACAATGTAGAAACAAAATGAAAACAAAACCAAGAAAAAACACAAACCAAACAAAGCAAAAAGCAGGAAAATGAAGGAAAGAAACAGCGGAACCAACTTGAAATCCAAAGAAAGGCAAGGAAGGAAAGGGCACCCTAGATGCTTTGCAACAATCTTCACCCTCAAACATCACGCATAGCTAGAGAAGCTCACCTCATTTTTACTCACTAAAATCAGAGAAGCATGCACTCAATTCTTGCACTCAAATTGCCTTTGAATCGCTCTGAAATCACTTAAGTGTTTTAATCATGGTAACTGTGAAAATGACATGTGATTCCTATTTATACCTGAGGTGAAAAGAAAGTTACCTTTCCTTCCACAAACTCTGGAATAGGCAGACCTCCAAACTCCGGGCCCAAGGATTCCGCATGACCATACCCTCTTACGAAAAGAAGACATCATGACTTGGAATCCTAGAGTCTGGGGTCTGGTTCCTAGACAAGGAATGACCAACTCTGGGACCGGGTCCTAGAGACATAAGGGAAAAAAAAAAAAAAGAAAGACCAACACCGCAGGACAGAAAACCCAGAGAAGGAAAATAAAGAAACAAAGGAAAAAGACAAGGCAAAAGCCAAAAGAAGAAAAAAAAAAGGGGGGACCCAACATTTTGCACACAAATGTAGGGATGGGGATGTAGGGCATAACAAATGGTGACTATCTAGGATGAATTCCTTAGTGCATTCAAGAACTACAGAATCTCTGGTTAGCAAAATGGGAATAAATCGTTACTCAAAGCATCTTACTTGTAAAGAGTAACATGTCTGAGAAAATCCGGCCATATGCGATTTAGTCCATGATCTTTTCATCAGTGGTGAAGTGTGTGCTTTGGAAGGAGATCAAGCTGATGACCTTTGGGAGAAGCAAAGAGGAGGCACTAAATATATCAAACCCCAAAATCATCAAATTCGCTCGTTTCATCCCAGTTCTTTTCTTTTTGTTATTTTTTTGCTTAGCTAAATTTAATGGTGGTACTTATTTCACCCTTCCACCCACTTTAATATGCTGAATGGGGAAAGAAAACTCTAGATCTAGAAAGAATCTTTTAAAAGTTCAGACTTTGGTCAACCAACTAGTGCAATCAATCTACCCTTGATGTGTCCGATTACTTGTCCCTTAAAATTATTTTTATTTCACTGACTACCAGATTTTTGGGGATAAATCCGATGAAGATTACTCATAATGAACTACCAAACTTGAAAAATAACTCTGGAGACTAGACTGATTCCATCATGCTAACAATAGATTCTTAAGTTCACAACCATGCTAAAGGTGACATCCTATAGACTAGATGTTATGCGAAGCATACCAATCCTCACAAGAGGGGGAGCAAGACACTGGAAACCAAAAAAGAAAGCAAGGAAAGAAAAGACAAAGAAAAAGAAAAGAGCAGTCCTGGGGGACAGCCAACAAGACTATTTACAAATCAGGGCACCTCCAAATGAGGCACTGGGAGAGAAATATTTACAAGCAAGGGACCTTACATAAAATACAACTTTGGGCAAACCAACCTCATTCAAAGTAATGTTTGAGAAATTGTCCGTTGATGGGCAATGGGACAGATTCTCCAGTCATGGTGTTAAGGTGATTGGTATTGGCCTGGCAGATCTCTGAGATTAGTTATGGTCTAAGCTAGAGCCGTTGGAACTTGGTGTGCTTTCCTTACTTTTCTCGGGCCTTGTCCCACAATAGGAGTAAGTCTGAAATCTGGAAGGCCTTGTATTGGGCTCTATAGTCAAACCATCATTTTACCACTGCTTGGTGATGCGTGAAATGTTCAAGGGCTGCATCTCATTGTCCTTCCATCCGCACCAGGTTCAGGAGCCAAACCTCCATAATGTTGTCCCAATTGCCAAATTCCTGCATAAACTGTAAAACTGGGATCTATAAATTGATTGGGAATACTAGGTTCTGGCCATAAACCAGATGGAAAGGGGATGTTCATAGGGAAGCCTTAATTTGAATGCGATCCACCTAGAGGGCGAATCTTAGCTTTTGGTGCCAATCCCAGGGATTCTGTTCTAATAGGTGTTTGATCACTTTGAGTAAATTTTTTTTCATTGATTCAGCAACACCATTCCCCTAGGGGTAATAGTTGCTGGAAAAATTCAGGGTGATCTTCCCGTCATAGGTTCATTCAAGTAGTTGTGCCAAATAAAATGTCAAACCATTGTCACACACTATAGCAAAGGGCATTCTGAATCTTGTGACGATATTCTCTTCTAGGGATTTAATAACCATGTTTGCCGTGGTGTTTTTGCAAGGTATGGCTTCAGACCACCGAGTGTAGTAATCGGTTGTGATTAGGATGTACCAGTGGTTGGAAAATGAGTTGGGGTTGATTTCCTTGATAAATTTGAATTCCCATTAGGTAAAGGCCTAGCCTCGAAGACTAGTTGTAAAGGCATAGCTGGGTTATGCTCACGATGTGCCACAGTTTGGCAAGTATGGCACCTTCAAACATGAGTGTAAACATATTTAAATATGCAGGGCCAATAATATCCTACCTGCAAGATCTGATGGGCGGTGGCATCAGCTGATCCATGCCTGGTTCCAAACTTCCCATGGAATTTTTCAATCATTTTTGTAGCTTGGTCCCTATCAATGCACTGAAGGTACACTCCTTCATAATTCCTGTGGTAAAGTGCAAAGTTTTTGATCATGAAGTGGGCACTTTTCATTTGCAGGGTGTGGCATTTTTTGGGAGGCAACCCCTCTGGGCATCTATTATTTAACAATAAGTACACCAGATCGGTGTACCACAGGTCTTGAGTGATAGACTCCACTGTGTAAGTTTGACATTCTATATGGGGAGTCTCTTCTGCCATTGCTCGACTCAGTCCCTAGCCTCGGACTATCTTCATGGGTTGCATTTCCAAGTCATATTCTTGGAGGATGGACATCCATTTCTTCCATCTCTTGCTCAATTCACTCTACATCAGTAAAGATTTCATGGCCTGGTCCAGGATGATAGCATGCACTTTTCTCCAGAGAATGTAATGCCAAAATTTCTTCACAACGCGAACAAGAGAAAAGGCCTACTTTTCCAATGATAAATACTAGACTTTGGCATTTTTAAAGGGGGAGCTCATAAAAGCTATGGGTCATTCTTCCTCATCAACCTTTTGGGTCAATACTGCCATGACAGAGTGTGGCAAAGTGAAGGAGTAAATATAAAATGGGAGGGAGTAGTGTGGGCTATCCAGAATGGGCGCCTCTGTTATCCTTTGTTTAATTTGGGCGAATGCCCATTTTGCTTCAGGACTCCACTTAATCTTGGTATCCATTTTCATCATTTCATTGAGTGGCTTGACTATCTCAGTGAATCCAGTGATGAACCACCAGACAAATTTGATCTTTCCAAAAAAAGATCGCATCTCTTTCTTGTTGTCGGGCATTTTTAGATTTAGCAGCGCTTCAACTCTTTCAAGTTCAATAGATATACCCTTTTTGGAGATAATGTGCCCGAGCAACTTCCCTTCAGTGACCCCGAATATGCACTTCTTGGGGTTGAGGGATATTTCATACTAGCGACATCTCTCACAAATTTGGGTGAGGTGGGCGGAATGGTCATGCCTGTCCTGGGAAAAGACAGTCAAATCATCCATGTAGATGATTATGCACTGATTCACAAGGCCTTCAAACGCAATGTCCATAGCCTTTTGGAATGTGGCCCCCACGTTAATCAAGCCAAAGGGCATCCTCTGATATGAAAATGTTCCCCAGTTAGTGGTGAGCACCGTTGTATCCCTATCTTCATATTTAACCATGACTTGGTTGTATCCTTAGTATTCGTCTAAGAAAGACATCATCTGTGACCCATTCACTATCTGCAAAACCTCATCCAAAGAGGGGAGAGGGTGATTATCCTTCTTGGAGGCTCTATTCAAATTTCAAAAATCCACGCAAAGGTGAATTTCACCGCTCTTCTTTCTAACAGGGACCAAGTTGGCAACCCACGTAGTGTGTTGGATTGGAAAGATTATTTGGGTTGATAATAGTTTTTCCACCTCTTGATGAATCAAAGGCTCGATCAATGGGTTGACTAGTCATTTCTTTTACCGAAAAGGCTTAGTGTCAGGTTTCAAGGGGATGGTATGAGTCATAATGGATGTGTTATATGTTTTCAAATCCTCATATCCCCATGCTTGTAGAGGACCGCAAGAATCTTTTCCTTCTCCTCAAGGGACTAGGAAGTACCAATGTGTATCATAGTTTCTTCATCGGGCTGGCTGATGTTTAATTTTTTAAATTTGCCTCCCTTAGAGGAGGATGATATCTATTCCTGGCCTTGAGGGTCCGAGTCAAAGATACATTCAAGTGTGACCATCCCCTTCTAGATGGTGTTTGTAGGTAGGTCCATGATCCCATCATCTTCATCACCCTGCCCAGTATCATCATGGTCTTGCTCCTCCACCATCTGGTCCTCAAAGACACCAACATTGGCCATGAAGGCTAGGCTATGCTGATCATCTTCAAAAACCTAAAAGTGGGTGACATTATCTAGAATGGACAAGGTGGAGATCATCTCAATGGAAATTCTCCAGAGTCATGAGCTGGCCATGGGCTCAACTGTGCTCGAAGAAATAGCGAGGGCATCCGGGACATAATTTTGTCGCTAGGGAATAAGATTAATGTTGAAGGCATCAAAATCTTCAATAAGGCTCCATGCCTAATTGCGGTATGCATCCAACCTTTTATCATGACATGTGTACTGACTTTGGACATCTTTGACAATCAACTCTGAATCACCTAGAGCCCAGAGGTAGGTGATTCCTTTCCTTAATGCAAATAGGAGTCTAAGGACCAAACCCTCATAATCTATAATGTTGTTTGTGTAGTTGAACTGCAGCCTATAGGATGCGAGGAAGGATTTCCCTCGTGGGTTGATCAATTCCACTCTGGCCCAACAACCTTGTTTAGACCGGGACCCATCAAACTTAAGGGTCCATAAGTCTTCGCTTGTGGTCTAGAGATGGGGAGATGGAGCAGCCTTTGGATTATCCTTAGGACACTTGGGAGGAGCTTCCTCCTGCACTGGTGGCACATGGGTGAGGTTTGCCTCCTGAGTGAGTTGAGGTTGAAATCCTTGGGGAAATGGCATTGAAGAAGTGCTTCCAGTAGGAATACTATATTCTGGGGAATCAACCGTATGTTCCTTGTTCCAGAAGCTGTTAATGTGCCAGGTAGCAATGGAAAGGCAAGGCTAACATTCTAGCTCTAAATTTTTATGATAGTGTACCTAGCACCAAGTGCTAGACAAGAGTGTAGCAGGGGTCGCTATGGCACCTTGAGAATTGACTTCAACCCTCAATTTTTCTTCTAGGTCTTGGATTCTCTGCAAGACTATGGGATCCTCCCCAGGGGTGAAATCAAATGTCAAGATTTCAAGGGGTTGGTACACCCCTAGGGAAGTCTCAAAAAATAAGACCTTATTAACATTTCCATCTTTGGTAAGGGCCCATTTCATCTGGGGTTTGCTTTCAACCCGTATTTTGTTTGATTCTCCTTCCCAAGGGAGCCACAAGTCAAAGAAGTCAGTTGAAAAGTATCCATTCAATGAATTAGTCTAGTTCCAACTTAATAACATCCCATAAGTTTTTGGGATGTCCACCACTTGGATATTGATTATGCTGGCTATTCTAGGGTCCTGGATGAGTTCAATCCAGACATTTTTTAGTTCACCCACCATTTTCACAGCAGTTTTGTCCAGCTGAATCATTGTGCCACTAGATGGGGTGGGTCTAAATCTGAGCTTCTGGCATATGGATAGGGGCAAGATGTTGTTTAAAGCCCCAGAATCTACTAGGCAGTTGTGTATTTTTTTCCTTGTATATTCAGGCCTAGTAGGAATGGAGGATCCTTATTATTTCCCTCGAAGACAGCCGCATTGGCATCCTTAAAAGAGACAGTCTTGGGTGGGCAACTGATGACTTCTAGGTTTCCCAAGAGTTTTAGAAGATATTTCTTCTGCTCAAGGAAATTTAGCAAAACCTCCATCAAGGTCATGGAGGTGATGGTTCACTCTAATTCCCTTGTGATGTCAAATCTTCCTCCCGAGAATTGGTGGATTCCCTCGGCCAGGTCTTTTGCTTGGTTAGAGTTAGAACCTTTTGGAGGGACAGGTTGGTTAGTTGTATTATCCTAGGAAGGAGTGTCCTTGGGGGGTGTCGACATGTAAATTGGTCCTTTACTAGCCTAGCTTCGAGTGTTGTAAGGGATCCGGGGGTTGGTGAAGGCATTGGCCTCAAAGGTCAAAATCGATTCATCAAAGAATCTCTATAGTTTAGATTCTTCTTCATCTTCTCCGGATGACCTAAAGAAGACGGTCTCATAGGTGAATACCCCATGAGTTGGCTCTTTCATAGGAGGCTCTAGAGGAGTAGGGTCAAATTATTGTTGTCTGTCTAGCTGGGAGATCATGATGATCTTCTCCAACATGGCGCAGTTTACCTCATTGTGGGAGCCTATGTAATGCAATCTACACCAATTTGTCATGGGCTAGAATTCTGTGACTGGTGTGAAATGGGATGGTCCAGAACCACTTTGATTGGTTCAAAGGTAGACCTCCAGTGTTCGCGTTATTGTTCCATTGCTATTGGTTGGGCTGAGGCCCATTTTTGAAGTTTCTCACTTCGGCGTTGTTGTTTCGTTGGCCAGAGAAAATATTCCCTCTTTGGGAATTGGAGTTCTGGGGTGCATAAGACCCCACTTTCAGCTGACCCATGTCCACAGTTAGGGTGGACAACTTTCGCCAGAGGGACTCAACCTCGGTGGTCAATTAGGTGTTTGTGTCACAATATGACGGTTGTTGTTGTTGGTTCCCTGGGAAGGCAATAGTATTTGTTAGAGTTGAGGGTGGCAATCCTCCAGCTACGGGAAAATAGAAGAAAGGCACTCTAGATGGTTGTGTTTTCTATTGTTGGTTTGGCTACGGCTGGTTCTAAGGAAAAGATTTGAGACCCAGTATTGCCTGAGTCTGTGATGGATAAACGTACTGGGCCTGTTGGTCTACCAGTGGTTGCAGGGGATTCATCACCATCATGGGGGAACCCATTGCTAGATTGGGGTTATATCCCCCAGTGTATGCAGTTCTACTGGGGATCATGTTGAAGGGCATGCTCTGCCCAATCCTGCCTAGGGACTTTTTGAGGCCACAAGACAGCTCTAAGGCTAGGTTGTAAACTTTCACCAAAGTATCCCGGTCACTCGAGGAGGTTGTTCTCCAGAGGAGAGTGGCAACAAAGAGGTCCAACGCATTGAGATAGGTCTATATGGTTACTTCCAAAGATGGGATGAAAGGGCCCATGCACCGCTTCAAGGCCTGTTGGAACCAGTGATTAAATGCTGCAAGGGGTTCATTTGGTTCCTTTCTGATGGAAATGAACTAGCTGTGGGACCAAGTTGGGTCCACATGTATGCAGAAGGTAGCCAAGAAGGAGTCCTCCATGTCCTATCAACTGTTGATGGAGTTGGTGGGAAGGTTAAGGTACCAGTTGAGTTCACCCTGTCCTAGGGATAGGGGAAACATCCAGATCACAACATCTTCATGTTGGATCCAATGTTGGTTCATGGCATCTTTGTATGCATGCAAGTGTTCCTCTATGGTTTGTGAGCCTAGGTGCTCATATCATGGGAAAATATTTTCCAGATGTGAGGGTAAATCATTAGTTAGGCCTAGAAAAGTTCCCATAGGGGACTTGGTATTTCCAAAATATGCAGCCATTTTGGGAGCTAAATTTTGAGTAGGTTGAATGTTGATCCCCAAGATTGTCTGGGAAGTTTGGATATTCTATGGTACACTAGACCCCCAGAAAATAGTGGCTGGTGTAGTTTTTGGGGTCTATTTCTTTCGAGTAGGAGGCTCAAGTTTGACAAATCTTCCAGGGTTAGGGGCAGATCTAAGGATTCTTTCAAATCTTGCTGGGGAGAAAGACCCAATCCCATTGAAGGTTTGACTCCTAAAACTATAGCTTAGGGAACCCTCGGTAGGTGTAAAATCAGAATCCTAGGAGGGGGACGAGTTCATGCCCTCCTTATAGATCCAATTTTTGTTGACGGAACTCTTGTGACCGGGTTTGCCAATAGAGCTAAGTTGTCACCGGGTACCAGCCAACTTCGCCTGTAAAGGTTATCTAGGGAAATGAGATTTCCTGGGCCTCCAAGCATGTGAGAGTAGGGTCTCGATGGTGCGGGGCTCGGTTGGGAGATATGACTATTTTCGAGTGAGATAGCTGGTTATCTTCAACTCATTCTCTTTGGGGATTCAAGTAAGTGAGGTTTCTTGCAAGAACACATTCACTTAACAAATAGAATTCAAAAGATACTGTAGAGTTAGAAATATTTTATCTACCTATAGTTATACCAAATGTTCTGGACATCAATAATGCTCTAACACACTACACTAAATACCAAAGAAATATACAACCATCAGTTCATATTTTATCAGTAGCAAAGGAAAGGAGGTCATTAATCTACTTTAACTATCAGAGAAAAGGACATGAAGAACATAAAGCATAAAATACCATTAACCCACAAGACAGAATGTCAACAATAGCATTGAGAAAATTATTCCTTCTTTATTAACATCTTTTCTAGCAAGCATTGGTGCATGGTACAATGGTGGCTCTGAGGAAGCATTTAACTACTAAAAACTTAGAAACTATTGAGCATTGAGCTCTGCAACTAAGAACTAAGAAAACCAAATTGCTATTAACTTTTGGACTGCAAAATCATCAATTTTTCTGACCCTTGGAATGAGGCCGGACTTACTATTTATACACATCTTTCTATCTAACCCTAACCCTAATTTATCTTACACTTTACAATAGAATACATTATCTGGTGGCTGGTACTACCTGCACCACATTACAAGAGACCTCGAGATGGAGAAGGTCTGACATGTTAGAAGAATAAGAAAAGAAGGATGGAGTGGAAGAATTGGCCTCGAGAAGAGAGTTGAGAAAGAGAAAGAAGAAATTTGATCCCCTGGGGATCAAGGCTACATGCCTCATAAATGGGAGGGCGGTGCCTTATCTCCAATTTGCTAGGTGTAACATTGAAGCAACGCATTAGCAAGCCCATCTGTCAGAAGACACCTCACTGATCTGACGTGCCTTGATGTAGCTATCCACCTTCTAACAACCTTTATTAACTACTTTGAAAGTGACCGGTCAGCCTTGGGGACTGGGACATGGGTCACATAAAGAATACAAAATGTAGGATCCAGAATTCTAGGACCCGGGAACTTGTGTTCCAAAGGAATAAAGAATACAAAAAACTTAGGTTTTCTCTGGCCCCCAGAGAATCTTTATTGTTGTTTACTGTCATTGAAGGTCTTGAGGAGGCAATAAATTCCATCTTCATCGATGTATTTAAGGCTAGCCCATCGGTACTTGGCTACCTCAATCTGCTCCCCCAGGTCTGGAACATTTCCTTTAAATTCATCGGCCATATTTTCCGCATCGTGACCAATGAGCACCATGAAAGTTATTCACATCATTTTTACTTCCTCTATCCCCTCTGGGGATTGATACCTCGATTCTATTAATTCATCAAATTTACCCAAAACATACTCCTCTGGCGTGCATGTGTTAGTGCTAAACTAATCAACTCTAGAGACCTTTGAAACAAAAGACTTGTATAAATTGAAATAATATTGTATTGCATTGACCTTATCATGTAGAGTCCCCACCACTTGCTTGAGTACCCCCAATGTGAGGTCATGTCTGGAGTGCTGGGTTCTCACAAAATCAAATGACTCTTCTCCTAAAATTCTAGACTCAGAAACAATCTCTTCTCCGAGGCTGATGAGTTCCTCTAACTCAACTTTCCATGCCTCATAATTCTCAATGTCTCCCTCCCATATGGTGATGGTAGTTTTGGCCTGATGTAATACATGGCAGGCCGCATATAGGTCTGGGAGTGTGGACACCCAGAAATGCCTAACGTTTCCCAACTGCAAGGTGATCCATTCATCAACTACTTGGGCCTTTTTCTTCATTGCTTGTAATGAGTCTATATCACTCTATGGAAGCGGTGCATTCGATGTAGATGTGCCTAGAGGAATAATGCTAATGGGCCAGGCCAGCTCAGTCAGCAACTCCATGAGGTTTGCATTTTTCTCTTTTTCTACCTTGAACGTTTGAGCCTCCTTTTTGTAGCGAGCCTCCACTGCCTTGGCTGCTTCTTTCAATAGGTTCAATTCACCCTATTTTCCTCTCTTTCCCAGTGACACCTCTATGACATTGTAATCTCTAGCTTCAGCCATTGCCTCATCCACATCTGGGGAAGGTGTCACGATTATTGTGACTATTTCTCTACCTGGCTTGGTTCAAAGAGTGTGAACTGTCCAGGATTTCTTAACCTTAGGCAGATTCTGTGCCTAAGCCATCATCTCCACCAAAGAAAGATGGGCTTTGGGTGTTGATGGGGCCTTCCTCTTTCGAGATTACACCAACCACTATGGTAGTAGGGGTGGATTTGCAGCCAAGATCTACTCCTATAACTTTTCCCCAATATCCTGTTGTGCTCCTTCAACAGTATGAGCCTCCTCTGACTCCTTCCCTATGTCCTCTAACTCACCGGTGACATTTCCTCTGGTGACACCTGTGTCCTTTTCCCCATCATCTATATCTTTGGCAATATTTAGGTCCTCTTTGGTTCCCCCAGGGGCCTCTTCTTCTTCTTTTTGTTGTTATTTCTCAGCCTCTATTGTTAGGGTGTCTACTTCCATTGGTACCTCCTCTAGTTGTGGGGGAGGTAATGGGCCAAGATTGAGTGTTTGGGCCACAGTGATTACCTCTCCAAATGTTGCCTTTGGGAGTGGCATCTGGAACATGGTGGTTGGGGTAATGGTTGTTCCCATAGGTCTGGTTTTCCCAACTGATGTCATTTTTTCATTTTTCTTTTGCTGGCCTGAAACTCTCATATTCTATATTTCTAGGAATTCAGATGCAATATCTTGTTCCACTCCCATTTCTTCTTCTATTTGTACCTCTTTCTCCTGCGTAGGTTCTTGTTCTGGAGCTTCTTTCTGCTTTGGGATTTCTACCTCTGGCTATACAATGTCTCCCTACAAATTCCCAAACACATCAGTTCTGAATACATCATCAAATTCTTCTTGAGGGGGAGGATTTGCAGGGACATGAGCATGCTCAAGTTCTTTCTTTGGCTTTGGGGAGTCAGAAGAAACAATCTCTACTTGTGGGATTTGTGGCATCCCTAGCTCTGGCTCCGTCTTTGGCTTTGGATTAAGCCTTTTCTTCCACCTGGTAACTAAAGGAGGCCCCACATCCCTTAGGGCTACCCGCACCTCTTCCATATCTATTCCTATCAGCTTGACCATTAATGCTGCTAGTTAAGGGGAAGAGGGAGGATGGACAAGTCTGGTCATGAGCACTAGAGAGGCCAATCGTGCGATTAATTTCTACCTCATCTTTTGGGAGGCCACTATTGATTGTTTTAGTTATTCTATTATGGGGGTGTCCTGTGGAGTTGGAATTTCCATTATTCTTTTTCCCCTATCCTCTCCTTGTGAAGAGGTTTCGGCCTTGGGAGTCAGATTTTGTACTGCCAGGGCAGCCATGCGGGTACTCCCGGGGCATACTCTCTTAAATTATTTGTGGCTGTGCTCAGCCACATTGTGAGTGATTTTTTTGATATTAGGCCCCTCCTGGGCATTCTATTCTACCGGTGGGAGAGCCAACTTATAAATCCCCTTGTCCTTATACTGGGGATCTATTGTGGGTCCAGCGTCTGAGAAGTTATCTAGAAATTTCTAGAGCTTTAACGTTTCCATCATCCCCATAGTCATCCGGATGTAATGCCAGCTCTGAACTTCAACATTATCCTGATAATCTTCCTAGAATTCCTCCATATGATATTGGAGGGGCTCTGATGCTCGGGGAAGTGCCAATGCAATTTTTCCAAGTGGATCAAAGTTCTTCCGTGCTAGATAAAATTTCACCAAATTTAGGCTCTTGAGTTCGCTGTCTGCCTCCTTGGCTATGGCCAGACTGCACAAGTAATTCCCACAAGTGATTGGGAATGGAAAATTTGTCACCTTTTTCAAAGCATATAGGGTGTGCAGCTCCATCATTTGTCTGCAATACTCCAAGAGAATTATCTTGTTCCAACAATGTTTGGGCAACAAGTAAGGTTTCCCAGAGAATCCGGTTACCCTTATGTAAGTGTGTTGTTGGAATTAGATGTATTAATGGCCATAACTTCTGACCATACCCATTGCCTCCTTGGAGAGGTGGTACCCTACATCCTGGGAGGCGTAAGCAGGTTGTAGTAGACGAAGGCATCATTCACTTGACAGAAACTAGGGTAACTAGCCTCCCATTGAATGTGTGGGAAATAATCCCAGGGAGCCTTCTGACCTAGGCTGATCCCAAGTACACCTGATGTGAGTAGCCCATTGGTGACGGGTCATTGTTGCACTAAGGCCCAGAGAACATAAGAAGTCATATAGAATTTGTTCTTCTGGGCCACCTAGAGGAACTGAGAATCCACATGATTAGAGATAATGGCAGCCCAATCAAAGTATTCCATGCCAATGGTGATGCAAAGAAAAAAGTACTACATCCACCCTGAAAACTCTTAGGCATGGGGTTTCCTAAAGACTAGGCATAGTGCTATTATTTCCATCTGGATACTTTCTTTAAACTTATACCAGGGGATCTCTAATTTCATTTTCTTAGGGTCCCTCTTTGGAGTCTTCAGCCAATGATTCTTCATGTATTGTTGGGCTGTGACCTCCCACTACTGAAATTTCTCTAAGGCATTAGCTCTGGTAACGATACCTGGGTCATCAAACTGAGGAATCCCCAAACATACCCAAAAAGTTGCGGCATTGAGAGACACCATGGGGGTGGGATATAAGGTCGGGACCAAGGCTGCAAGCATGACAGCCTGGATGGAGGATTTGTAATGTGCTACAAGAGTAAGAATAAGCTCTGAGGCCTGCACCAAGCATGGGAAACAAGTGGCCTTTAGGATCCTAGAATCTCCGACGTTGATTGCCAACGAATCCCCAGACTGTCGCATAATGAACATTATCTTGACTAGGGCCTGCATCTCGACCCACATTCTGATGCGTGTGTCGGTAATCAACTGGACTTGGGACTCAATATTTCATCCTAGAATGGTATTTTTCTTCAGGTAGTTCAGGCTGAGAGGAAATTTTTCTAAGGCCCTCTCCATTTTGGATCTGACGGTTGCCCTGGTGACCGCCATGGAGGGAAGTTCTAGACTCCCGGGCGGTGAAGATACGGAAGCCTCAGACATATTTAAGGTATGTTGCTTTGAAAACTTGCAAGGCAAGGCGATCATTAGAATTCATAGATAAATAATATTCTGGGATCCGGAGATCTTACCATCGAAGCACATTCTTTTCCTGAAAATTTAGTTTACATCCAAAATCCCGGAAAGGTATATATATAGATTGTAAACTTAGGGAATTAACCACTATTCAGGCTCGGGGGTTTCAGCATACTTGATGAAAAAAGATGTGGGTTGGGTGAGGACAAGAGACCCGGGGTGTGAAAAACTAACTGTTGGAAAATGTGAGCAAAAAGTGAAACGTCAGGCCCATGTGGACATCACATGGCCACACAATAAATGGGAGTTATGGCGATAGCGGTGCCAACTGGCTGAATGCGCCAAAAGCAAAGGCCACTTGGAAAACCTTAAATGCATACATGGGACATAAATGAAATATAGAGGCTGATGTGACCAAGGAGAGAGGAAACCACCTGGTTGAAACCTGCCGAGAGCCGAGTTTCAACTAGGTGGTATTCTGCCTGGAACGAGCTCGCAAATTTTGGGTGAAACAAAGTTGAAGCATGGAAAGTTCAATACAAGACCAGATGAATATACACAAAATATACATCTCTACACAATAGGGCTGAAAGGTATATACATGGAAAATGGAAGGATATACATTAAATACACTAAATGTACAGCAAAAAATGGGACGTAGAGTAGCTACCCTAAACAAAGCCAAAATGTACAAACATATACATTATCTACATTATCCTACACCTACACAGAGGTTGGACAACCCTTGGGTAGAGCCAACCCACCAACGAGTGGTGAACCAGACGACCATGATGCAGAAACAAAATGAAAATGGAACTAGGCAAAAACATAATCCAAACAAAACAAAAACCAGGAAAATGAAGGAAAGAAACAATGGCACCAACCTGAAATCTAAAGAAAGGCAAGGAAGGAAAGGGCACCCTAGATGCTCTACAACAATCTCCACCCTCGAACATCATGCATAGCTACAGAGGATCACCTTGTTGTTACTCACAAATCTTAGAGAAGCATGCACTCAATTCTCACACTCAAATCGCCTTTGAATCGCTCTGAAATTGCTTAAGTGTTTTAATCACAGTAACTTAGATAATGACATGTGATTCCTATTTATAGCTGATGTGGAAAGCAAGTTACTTTTCCTTTTGCAAACTCTGGAACAGGAAGACTTCCAGACTCCAGGCCTAGGGATTCCCTGTGACCATACCCTCTTACAAAAAGAAGACATCATGACAGAGAATCTCGGAGTCCGAGGTCTAGTTCCTGGATAAGGAATGACCAACTTCGAGACTGGGTCCTAAAGACACAAGGGAAAAAAAACAAAAAGCAAGAGAAACACCATGGGACAAAAAACCTGGAGAAGGAAAATAAAGAAACAAAGGCAAAAGACAAGGCAAGAGCCAAAAGTAGAAAACAAAAAAAAAAGGGGACCCAACATTTTGCACACAAATATAGGGACGGGGATGTAGGGAATAATAGTAGGCTCAGGTATTGCTTCATATTCATTAATTATGTTCAGTTTTGGTTGATTCTGTGACTCAGCATCTCCATTAGATAGCTCGGCATTCACTTGTTGTTTCTCGGAAACTCCACTCTCTGACTCGGTAGGTGCATGCTGGTGCTTGACACTAGCCTCAGGTAATGTATTAGAGTCTTCCTCATCTAGATATATGAATGATCTATAGCTTTCAGGTTCTTGTGTACTTCCAGCTTCATTCCTTTCTACAAACTCATCAATTGTAACATTTTCACTTTCCACAACTTTGTTAGTATTAGAATTCAAACATTTGCATGCTTTTATTTTTGTTGAATAACCAAGGAATATACCTTCTTCACCTTTAGCATCAAGTTTTTCATTTTTGTTGTCCTTCAGTATAAAAACTTTTCTTCAAAATACTTTAAAATACTTTACACTAGGTGCATAACCATACCAAAGTTCATAAGGTCTAGCATTTATACCTTTCTTGACTTGTACTATATTTAGGGTATAGAATGCAGTACTTACAGCTTCTTTCCAGTATTTCTGCGCAACATTCTTCTCTATCATTAGTGTTCTTGCACAGTCCATGATAGATTTTTTTCTACATTCAGCAATACCATTTTGCAGAGGTGTCCTGGGTGTGGACATCTATCTCTTTATCCCTCAGTCATTGCAGAACCTGTTGAACTCATTAGAAATAAACTCTCCACCTCTGTCAGATCTTAATCATTTCAAACTTTTGCTTGTTTCCTTTTCAACTTTAGCTAAGTACCATCTGAATAACTGGAATGCATCATATTTTTTCTTGAGAAACATTGCATTCATCGTCCTTGAATAATCATCAACAAATAGAATAAAATATCTAGCACCACAGTAGCTTCTTTCTCTAATGGGACCAAAGAGATCAGTATGGACTAATTCTATAATTTCCTATGAAATATGTGTTTTACTCTTGAAACTAGACTTAGTCATCTTTCCTAGTTGACATTGTTTGCACATAGCATTCTCAGGTTTCTTTAACTTAGGTAGCCCTCTAACCTTTTTCAAATTACTTATGCTTACCAAGTTATCAAAGTTCACATGACACAACCTCTTATGCCATAACCAAACATCATTGTATTATGCAAACAAACATATTTCTTCAGATAAATCCAGATAAAATAAGTTACCTTTAGTCTGATCACCACTTCCAACAAGTTCTCCAGTAGAATCATAGATCTTTTCTTTTCTGTGATGGAACTCAACTCTGTAACTAGAAGTGTTTAGCTGTGCAACACTCAAAAATTTTTATTTAAGATCATCAACCCAGTACACATTATCACATTTAATTTTGTTATTCAAGTTAATCAATCCTTTACCTTTGATAAGACATGGTGCATCATTACCAAATTTTACATATCCTCCGTTGCATTGGTTTAGGGTTTCAAACTTATCCTTGTCACCAGTCATATGATGGGAAAAACCACTATCAATGATGCAATGCTCACTTTTACTCATAGAAGAGATTAATGCAATTTTCTCATCATCATCAGAATCTTCTTCCATTGCAACATAAACAACTTCTATATCATTATCATCAGAATTTTCAGTATCATTGTCAGAAGTTTCTTCAGCAATATAACAAGATTTCTTACCTTTGTCTTTGTAATCCTTATATTTCTTGAAGTCTTAGTCATCCTTTCTATCTTTGTATTCCTTATATTTGTAGTCCTTTCTTTCATCTTTTTTATTCTTATTAGGACATCTAGCAGCTATATGACCAAATTTATTGCATGAAAAAAAAAATAATAGGAAGTTTACCTCTATATTTTCCTTTTCCTCTAGATAGCCTTTTTGCCATAAGTGCTTCAAGTTCTTCAAGATCATCATTAATAGTGTCACTATCACTATTCACATGTTTCTTTCCTTTCTTAGATTTATTGAGAACCAACTATGATCTAAAAGCAGAATCAATACCTTTTAGATTGTAGTTATCATAATTTGACATTTCAAATGCAGTGAGTCTGCCTATCAGATTTTCCAGATTCAGATTATTGTTAGGAGTACATCTCAGGTCTTGAATTGTAGAAACTCTAATAGCATATATAGGAAGTAAAGTTCTCAATACCTTGCTCAAAATAGTGTTCTCATCTATTGTTCCATTATCTCCTCTAATGGCATTTACAACTTCTTTTACTCTACCATAATAATGATTAACATTTTCACCTTCTTGCATTTTCATCTCATCAAACTTACCTCTTAGACTTTCTAATTTAGCTCTCAGTACATTTGTATATCCACCATAGACAGTTGCAAGTTTATCCCACATCTGCTTTGCATTTGTTCATCTCTTTATATCATCAAACTCTGAATAGCTTAGTGAAGAGGCAATCTCCAACATTTCTTGATTATGCTCTTGCTTTTCTTTTAGTTGTGTAGCTATGAGAGGAGTAGTAGGTGATACATAGTCATTTTCAATAAGTCACTTAGCATCATCTCAAATACTGGCCAGATGCAATTTCATCAAACTCTGCCATGCAGGAAAGTTATCTTTGTTCAGCTTGGGAACCTCCCTATACATCTTGATCTTTTTTCTCCAAGTCCCTTGAAACTATTTTCAAGAGACCAAAGCTCTGATACCAATTGTTAGAATTATTTTTGAATAACTAAGAGGGGAGGGTTGAATCATTTATCCTCAGGTCTAGATGTAGAAAATGAAACTTTTCTATATTTCAGATCTACTCGGCAGCAGTATCATATATCAACAACTTTAATCATGCAATTTACTGTCTAATGAAATTGCTTGTAGAAACATAACAGTAAAATAAACCATAAGCATTCACACAAGTTGACACAAGTATTTAATGTGGAAACCCAATATGGGAAAAACCACCAGTAACATGCTACCAAGTTTTCACTCTTTTGAAGTGAGCTCTGTGAGGAGCCAACCCTGTTAAAGGTTACAATAACACATTGTTAGGTGTGACCTGGTTAAAGGATTTAATCACCCTTTTAGGAGTGGCCTTGTTAGAGGACTTAGAACATTCCACCTGAATGTCACCTTGTTAGAGGATTTATACAAATGACTGTTAGGTCAACCTTGTTAAAGGATTTTAACTAATACAATGGTTAGAAAGTAATCAACAGTTGTGATCTAATACATACAACTTACTTTGAAAATTTAGATCCAATTATAGCTCTGATGTTAACTTACTGGATGGCTTGCATTGTCATTTCAATCTTTTGATCTTCTTGGAAATTCATCAAGCAATCACACATGCAACTCTCTGCTTCTGTATTCAACCTTCTCTACTAGGTCATGCCAATCAGTAAATCAACTATGCAAACCTCTTACATACACACATGTACTTCCACACACTTGCATACTCATCACCACACAATGAATAACCCCTAAGGTTATCATATACCTCTCTGTCTAGATTAGATAAATCTTTTCCTCTTAATCAAGATCGTAGATCTTAGGTTAGGTCAAATCCAACGGATCATTCCATCATTTACATTACATTTACTTCTCCAAAGTAGTATCTAATTAAATCTTGAAACCATGCATTAATTATGGTTATCCATACATTAAATGACGTGGATCAATCTTTAATTAACTTTACATATCCCAAAAAAATTAACTAAGTCGGCCAGAGATCTCAAATCTCATCATTAATCCAATTACTCTAAGTCGGCCAACATCATTGTTTGCACTTGACAATTTCACTAGTGCTCGACACTAAACAAACTTTCTCATCACAAACAACTTCGCTCGGCATAGAAAACTTTTCTTAGCATAAGCAACTTTACTTAGGACAAGACAAACTTGCTCGGCACAAAACAACCAGAAAAAACTATCTTTGAAAGATAAACAACTAATTACTTTGCCAGAGTGCCAACTAATCAAATACCCTTTTATTTTCCTTAACTCAACCATTCACTTGGTCTTCTTGTTAATTCTTCTTCATCAACAGTGGATATAGTACTCAAATAGATAACAATAGTCTCACTAGTTAAGGTTTGACAACAATGACAAAATAACAATTGCTTGCATTGTCATTTTCCAACAATGACAAGAATGTCATCAGTACCGAATGGATATTCAGAAACAAGCTAAATGAGAATGGAGAAGTCACTAGAAACAAAGCAAGATTAGTATGCAATGGATATGCACAAGAAGAAGGTATTGATTATGGAGAAACCTTTGCACCCGTTGCTAGACTAGAAGGAGTTAGAATTTTAATTTTTAATGCTTCATTTAAAGGATTCAAGGTATACCAAATGGATGTCAAATCTGCAATCCTAAATGGAATACTGGAAGAAGAGGTATACATTGAACAACCAGAGGGGTTTTTTGATCTAGAAAAGAGAAACATGGTATGTAGACTACATAAAGCCTTATATGGATTGAAACAAGCACCGAGAGCCTGGTATGAAAGTCTTCACTCATATCTCATTAGCATAAATTTTTTTAGAACAAGTGAAAATATAAATCTATACTTAAAAGAAGATACCGATGGTAACATTGTGATTGCTGAACTTTTTGTTGATGATATCATTTTTGGGGGAAATAAATTGTTATGCAAATCCTTTGCAAATGAAATTTGAAAGGAACTTGAAATGTCTATGTTTGGGGAGATCAAATTATTTCTTGGTCTACATATTCTTCAACAAGATGTAGGCATATACATCACTCAGTCCAAATACATCAAGGAAGTGTTGAAGATATTCCAGATGGAAGATTTCAAACCAGTTGGAACGCCTATGGCTACTTGATGTAATATGAAAAAAGAAGACAAATCCAATGACATAAATCAGACCTTATATAGATCAATGATTGGAAAAATGATGTATGCTATTCATACCAGACCAGATATAGCACATGAAATTGGAATAGTTGCAAGATTCACTGCTAATCCCAAAGAATCACATATGATTGTTGTCAAGAGAATTCTGAGATATCTGAAGAACACCAAAGACTATGGCTTATTGTACAAAAGAGAAGGACAATTTGACCTACAAGTCTATACAGATGTAGATCGGGATGGAAACATTGATTACCAAAAGAGAACAACCGGAGGAGCATTCTTCATGGGTGACAGACTTGTCACATGGATCAGCAAGAAGCAAGGATGCATCTCTCAGTCTATTGTAGAAGTAGAGCATGTGGTTGCTGCTGAAAATTGCTCTAATATTGCATGGATCAAACAATTACTGGAAGGTATGAATATGAAGATCCTTGAACTAGTAATTATCTTCTGTAATAACACTAGTGTAATTAACATTTCTAAGAATCCAGTCATGCATGCTAAGACTAAGCATATTTCTATAAAGTATCACTATCTAAGAGAAAAAGTGCAAGCAAAGGAAGTGAAACTAGAATATGTTCAATCAAAGGAACAATTAGGTAATATATTCACCAAGCCATTACTAAAGGATACATTTGAGTACCTGAGAAAGAGACTACGGCTTCAACCCTTGTCTATCGGTTAGTAAGCTGACTAAGAGGTTGCATCAACCTATACCAATTTTGAAGATTAGTCATGTTGATGCAAACACTGAAATGGACAGCAATAGATATATCTATACATAACAAGCTACAATATTGTATTACTGATGGATAGGGAAATTCAAGGACTATATTATCTAAAAAGATGGAACATGATATAGATGATTATTTTGTTTGCCATTGTTGTCAAAGGGAGAGATGATCTCATTATCATACAAAGGGAGAGATGATTTCATTATCATATAAAGGGATAAATGATCTCATCATCATAAGGGAGAGATTAACTCATTGATCATAAAATATTATATCATTATCTATAAGGTGAAGTTTCTGAAAATCAAAAAGAAAGAGGTAATCAATATTCTAAGGGAGAGAAACTTAACAAAGGGAGAGAGTTTAGACAAAGAGAAAGATTGTTGTCAAAGGAAAAAGAGATTATCAAGAAGAGGAATAGTCAAGGTAGAGCACATATAAGAACAAAGATATCAAATGATACATCTATCTATTGAAGAGATTGAAGATTGAAGACAACCGTTCTACATGAAACAAATTTAAGCTATTTGAGCTTACCGAGAGCTAGACATTTGTATTAGTTACATTAGGAAAATATTGATGAAATTGTATATTTCATATTGTATTAGTAATAGTATAGTATGATAATGTAGTATGTTTCCATCAATTCCAAAGGGAGAGATTGATGACATGTAAGTGATTGAATGTTTGAAGATGTTAAGTTGATCACTGAAATCAATAAGGATAATGAAAGACATTAAATAAGTTAATGAATTGTATTTTCATTGATTTCAACTTGATATAATATAATAAGTTATAATCAAAGTGTCAAAGACTTCAAAGAATTAGAGAGAAAAAAATTATGCTTTCAGTAATGCATAAAAGACAAGTATTCACAATGTGACTTCAAACACCAACGGTCAGTGGAAATTGATGGATAGAGATCACCAAAACTCAAGTCATAGTGATGCTCGAGAAATAACACCGATGAGCATTACCGATGAACAGAATCACAAGCATAATTGACGATTAGAAACATAGTGTAAAACGATGGAGAAGCCCAAGGAGAACTGGAGTGTTGACCGAAGCTATCAAAGAGTTAAACACCAAAATTAAGTTGAGTTCAAAAATGACAAAATATCTAGCTGGCAGAGCTAAATATTGAGTTAAATGGTAGTTATCATTGATTTCATCAACAAGATAAAGCCAAAGTTAAGTAAAGGATTTCAAGCTATTTTTTCCATTTGGCAAGAAGATCTCTACAAGATAAAAGAGGAGTTTTTCTTTAAAAATAATTGATGAGAATTGTGGATCACACCAAGAACAAGAAAATCAAGAACCTAAAAATGGTGATATCATGTCTATATAGAGACAACTAAATTCATAACGAATTGTCGTGGGTGAATGAATAAAAAGAGGATGTTAAAGAGAAACTAATTTAGTACTAGTCTTGCTCCTTAGACCTCTTCTAGGGTCTCTTAGGTCAATCACTGACCTACTAGGGTTCTTCTACTCACCCTAGGCTCCTTAGGTATCTTATCACAAGATCCCAATTTCCTTCAAGTAGTAAACATCAACAAAATAGAACTCACAACTTTACAAACCTCATACTAGACCCAAATTGGTCTATCTTGCCCATTTGCACAATCTGATCCAAATGGATTTCAAAATTCACCAAATTGAAAATTCATCATATGAAGATGTCAATAGGACCAATTGTAACCTCTGCAAACTCACTTTTCTTCAAAAACACAAACGAGCTCCAAGAACCTATGCAATTACCCCCAAAATAGAGCTACAAGCAATTAGCCCTATTTGGTCACCTTTTTTGCATTATCTTGGAAAAATGTCTTAAAAAGGGCCAAATAGGCTTAGGATATAGAGACCTTTTTTAGAGAAACTAGATATTTTCTAGGTTTTAAGCCCCTAAAGTGTCCGTACAGTCCTTCCTACTTTCATGCCTAAAATTCAGGGTTTTAGGCCTCTTCTACTGTCTGCACAAGAAATGAACTTTCTTGGCCAACAAGATAACTCCTCAAAAATTATCCTCCTATTTGGGGGTCCTCCTTTGTCTCTTCTACCTTCCCACGTCATCTAATTGAAGCTATGGATTCTTTCAATCCCTCTAGCTAGCTCTGCAACCTCTAATGATCCCTAGCCATGCCACTCTGGCTCGCCTGGGGCATCAACTTAAAAATAGCTTCCACCACTTCCAAGGCCCATAATACTATGTACACAATGTACATGAATTCTAATTTCATAATCCAAGAGCTCGGGCCAAAGCCATGGTGGAAAAGAAAGCTAAGACTCCATTTGCAAGCAGTGCTCAAAACCAGACCAACGACTAGACTGAACTTTAAGAATTTTATACAAACACTTAAAACTATTCAATATACCAAAATAATACCAAAATAGGTTCAATAATAACCTAAATTACATGAAACAATGCTTACAGAAACACTCTCAATCCATTACGCTACCCGATCACCATAAAACACACAAATTCACACTGTTATTGCTTAACACAGTCCCTACATGAAATTTCTCAAACTTGCCCACCCTTCAAAAATCCCAAGGATGGTCTTATATAGATGAACCAAACACTAAATGGTCAATTTTATATAGTTACCCAACCAATTTCATCAAAGATGCCAATTTATCTTAAAAGTTGTCAATGTTGTCAATGACAACATTGACAACTTTTGGCAACTTTTGGCAACTTTTGGGTTTGATTGCCAAACTTGGGAAAACCCTATCCAAAATTGTCCAATCCACTAAATATGATGAAAAACCATCAAAAAGGACCTCTATTCCCTCTCTTGGCTCATTTTTCCACAAAAAGATAAAATTCCCTACTGGGCCAAATTGGACCTAAATGTCACCAAGGAACTAAAAAGACCTATCCTCCTACAAACACTTCACACACTAGGACTCTTGGTCCCTTTATTCATCTAGTGGTCTGGCTATAACCACTATAAGCCAAAACAAGAAAAAGAAAACCATTGGTTATATTTCCACAACTAGCCTACCTAGGTGCTCCTACACCATACTCCCCCCCCAAAAAAGAAGTCATGTCACTCCTATGGACAGTAGCTCCTCTAAGATGCCCACCTTCTTAAAATATGTCTCTGCAACCCATGAAGCCTCTGACTCTGGTCTATCCTTCCACTAAATCAAATGCTCCATGTAGACTTTATGTCTAGTGGTCTTCTTGACCCGGGAGTCCAATACTTGATCAGCCACCATAGGAAACTTTGGAGGTAAGGCAGTAACCTCCACATTAGCACTGACCCCTTGGCTGGTTGGACTAATATCCTTCAGCTGTCCTCTGAACTCTGTTAGGTCTTGAACATTGAATATGGGAGAGATGCTCAAATCTAATGGTAAGTCCACCTTATATGCATTAGCTCCATATTTTTCTAATATCTTGCATGGTCCCACCCTTTTCATCTGAAGCTTGGTAGGGACACCCTTCTATAGTCTAGATTTGTTTAAGTGAACCATCACATAGTCCCCCACTTCAAACTGAAAATCCCTCCTTTTCTCATCAACCTTGGCTTTCAACTTAAGTTGACCACCTTGTATCTTCTTCTTGACCTAATATTGTATCTCCTTCATGGTAGAGGTGAAGTATTTTGCATGACCACTTGTGTACTCCATTCTACCAAGGTCCTTGAGCTCACACACACCCCTAGGATGCAAGCCATAAACCACCTCAAATGGACTCTTGCCTGTCATCATGTTCTTGTTGTCATTATAAGCATATTCTTCTTGAGGAATGACCACATCCCAAGTCTATCCATATTCCTTATTTAGGCACCTCAAAAGGTTACCTAGTACTTTGTTAGCCACCTTAGTTTGGCCATCAATCTGAGGGTGGTAAGATGAACCAAAAGAAAGGTTAGTACCCAGCCTTGTCCACAAAGCTCTCCAAAAATGACTCATAAATTTTACATCTCTATCAGAGACAATGCTCAAAGGAAGACCATGAATCCTTACTATTTCCTTGAAAAACAAATAAGCTATGTGGCTAGCATTATTAGTAGTTCTGCATGGGATGAAATGTCCCATTTTACTAAACCTATCAACAACTAAATAAATGCTATCATACCCCTGTTTAGTTTTGGGTAACCCCATAATGAAATCCATACTTACACACTCCCATGGTCTATTAGGGATAGGTAGAGGCTGATACAACCCTGCATTACTCATTCCTCCTTTTGCCTTCATGCAAACAACACACTGCTCTACATACTTGGTGACATCCTTCACCAATTTTGGCCAATGGTAGAACCTTTGGACCAATTTCAAGGTCTTTTTCTTACCAAAATGACCACTTAGAGAGCGATTATGCTTCTCTTGGATGAGGTTCATCCTCATCGACCCCTTGGGTACACACAACTGATTGCCTTTAAACAAAAAACCATTCTGTAAAGTGTAATCAGAGAACTTGTTATGAAAATGATTCTCAAAGTCAACACATACCTTATAGGCCTCACAAAAATCCTCATCTAATTTGTATAGGTCTCTGAAACTCTCAATCCCAATGCTATTCAAGTGTACTTCTTGCACTGTTAACAATCTCCTGCTCAAAGCATCTACCACCATGTTGAGTTGACCCTTCTTGTGTTTGATAGTAAAAGTGAATGCCTGCAAGTATTCCATCCACTTTAGGTGCCTATTACTTAGTTTATCTTGTGTGTTAATGTATCTAAGGGCCTAATTATCAGTAAATAGCACAAATTCTTTAGGCAATAGATAATGCCTCCATTTTCTCAGAGATTGGACTAGAGCATAGAGCTCTAAGTCATAAGAAGAATATTTATTTTTGGCCTCATTCAAATTTTCACTAAAGAAGGCAATAGGTTTTCCCTCTAGACTTAACACACCCCCTACTTCCATTCCACTAGCATCACACTCAATGGTAAATTTATTATCAAAGCTTGGCAACGGTAGGATAGGTTGAGTAGCCAATTGTCTTTTCAACATTTCAAAAGATTTTTCAGCTTCCAAAGTCCATATGAACTTAGTTTTGACCCCACCCTTAATAGTATAAATTAATGGATCACATATCCCACTAAATTTCCTAATAAAATTCTTGTAAAATTGGGCAAGGCCATGAAAACTCCTTACCTCAGTGGCTATAGTAGGTGGAGGCCAGTTCAAGATTGCAACAAATTTGTCTTTGTCCATTTTCAAAGACCCCTTGGACACCACAAAGCCCAAGTAAACTAGTTCTTGTTTAAAGATCTCACATTTCTCAAGGTTAATGGCCAACTTCTCTTCATGCAACCTCTTCAATACTACCTCCACATGTTTGACATGTTCTTCTCTTGTCTTACTAAAAATCAATATATCATCAAGATATACCACCACAAACTTTCTAGTGTAATCATTGAGCACCTCATTCATGAGCCTCATGAATGTGCTCAGAGCATTGGAGAGTCCAAATGGCATCACAAGCCACTCATATAACCCATCTATGTTTTTGAATGCCATTTTCCATTTATCACCTTCCTTCACCCTGATTTGGTGATAACCAGTTTTCAAATCTAGCTTTGTGAAATACATTGCCCCACCTAGGCAATCCATAAGATCCTCTATCCTTGGGATTGGGAATCTCTACCTTATTGTAATCCTATTTATAGCCCTTGAGTCTGTACATAATCTCCATTTCCCCCCTTCTTTGATGCCAAAACAATCGGGACTGCACATGGGCTAATGCTCTTCTTGATCAAGCCTTGATCCAAGAGTTCTTGTACTTTTCTTGCTACCTCCAAGTTTTGATCTGGATTCAACTTGTATGCTACTTTATTGGGAAAGGATGCCCCTGGTACAAATTTTGTTTGATTACTTATAACCCTCTTAGGTGGTAGGGTTGTAGAAGTTCCATCACTCACAATTTCCTTATATTTCTCAAGCAATTCTTGAAATTCCTTTGGTAGTGGTTCCTTTACTGGTGTCTCCTCCTCCTTAGGTCTCAACACAATGGCATAACCTTCTCCCTCATCATCTTTGATGTCCCTCACAAACTCCTTCCCACTACATAACATAAGATTAGGATTCTTACTTTGTGGGTCCTCATCTTCTAACAAAGATTGAATTTTGAATGTCTTTCCTCCTTTCTTAAATGTAATGGAATTCTCCTTCCCATCATATACTGCTCCATTATCAAATTTCCAAGGCCTCCCAAGAATAAAATGACAAGCATCCATTGGTAGGATGTCACAAAGCAATCTGTCCTTGTACCCTGCTATTGAGAATTCTACCCATGTTTTCTCATTGACCAATACACTCTAGCCTTTGTTGAGCCATGTCACTTTCTAAGGGTTCACCTGGGGTATTTTGGATAGTTTTAGCTTCACCACTACCTCCTCTGAAATGATTTTTTCTATGGATCCATAATCAACAATCACTTTTCACACTTTTCCAAGAATCTTGCATCTGATTCAAAACAGTGCCCTCCTATGTTTGGGCTCATCTTTGATTGGTTGTCTTATTAGGACCCTTCTAAACATCAGGTTCTCACCCATTTTTAAGTCTAAATGGTCCACCTCTGGAGTCTTGACACTAGAAGTATCCTCATGTGCATATGCTACTCTTTTGTCACTGTTTCTTATAGAGGGTTTATCAGGACATCTGTAAGCTGGATGCCCTAGTTGCCCACAATAATAACATTTGAATGTGGCAAAGTAGGATTTGCTCCTACCTCCTCTTCCTCTGTTAGAACCCCCATTGTTACCCCTACCTATGTTATAGCCTCCTCTTGAATTGTTCTCAGTCCGCTACTCTGTCAACTTGTTTTCTCCTTGGGACCTTTGTTCACTATCCCTTCCCTGGTATCCCCCTATTTGACCCCTCTGTTCTCTTCCTCTGCCTCTATTGTTATTATTGTTCTTGAAACTAGAATCCCCTTTCTTCCTATTCTTCTCTTCCACCTTTAGAGCTAACAAGGTTGACCTAACAGTCATTTTTATAAATCCAAACTTGTCCAATCCACTAAATATGATGAAACAACATCAAAAAGGACCTCTACTCCCTCTATTGGCTCATTTTTCCACAAAAAGCTAAAATTCCCTAATTGGGCCAAATTGGACCTAAGTGTCACCAAGAAACTAAAAATACCTATCCTCCTACAAACACCTCACACACTAGGACTATTGGTCCCTTTATTCACCTAGTGGTCTAGCTAGAACCAATACAAGCCAAAACAAGAAAGAGAAAACCCTAGGTTATATTTCCACAACTAGCCTACATAGGTGCTCCTGCACGTGAAACTAATGAAGAGAAACTTCATACAGTCCTGATCAATCAGGTTGAGGAAAGAGCCAAAGTTTTCTATGGACACCGAGCAATAGAGAACAACATCACCAAGCAGAATCAAAGAGGAGATAAGGTATAAACTGAGATATATTGATCAAAATAGTTTTATTAGATTACAATAGATCTAAAAATGTGCAAGTATAAGTTGTATATGTGAACAAATCATACTGTTTTAGTTTAACCATTGATTCAGAAATTCTCTTAACTGAGTAGGATTTAAATATCCTTTCTATATTGAGATATATCCTAAGGAGTATCAAAAAGTTTGATCATGAAGATAGCATGAGATGCCAGATACCTATTGACAAGCCAAGTGAATATTTGATCAAGGAAGGTAGCATAAAGATTCCTGATATCAAGGGACAAACTAAACTTTTAAATTCTCTAACCAGGTCGCACCTAATAGTGTGTTTGTAACCTTTAACAAGGTTGGCTCTTTTTCAAGCTCACTTCAGAAGAGTGAAAATTTTGGGTTACCGGTCCCAAGTGGCTTTTCCCTTAACAGGG
Source organism: Thuja plicata (assembly GCA_018584345.1). Lineage (NCBI taxonomy): Eukaryota > Viridiplantae > Streptophyta > Pinopsida > Cupressales > Cupressaceae > Thuja > Thuja plicata. The sequence continues at coordinate 108,001 of MU223429.1, read as the reverse complement.
TTTCCACATTAAAAATCCATATGTCAATAAGTTTATGAGTCATTATTTTAGTGTTTTTCATTACACATAACTTAATTGGATTGATCGGTATACTCTAGATAATTTACTATCTTTCGGTAAATTTATAGACTTCTATTCGGTAAACATACAGTAGAAATTTTAACAAAGCATTCTGAGTAGTAGTAATTTGATAAAAGTATTTGGAGGTATTCATCTTATAGGACTGAAGATAACTAGAGGCTTAATATTGTGGTACTAAGTTTTTGGGTTGATTATTGGAATATTTTTGAGGCTACTAATTCACCCCCCTCTTAGTTATTACTAATAATTATGTGCATTATCTCAAAGGAAAATAGAAGATCATGCCCCAGTGGATCAACAAAATGGAGGTAGGATGCCCCCTCAAAAAATTGGGCAGATATTGATATCAGGACAATTTTTTGAAAAGAAGGATGATTTTTAGGATGCACAAAAGAAATGTTAGGAAAAAATAGAAATTAGATGAAGAAATGTTAGTAAGATAGAAATATTTTATCTTTCAAAAGTGCAGTTATGTCATAAGAGCTTATTTTTATATTGCAAAATTGGATGGAGTGTGTCATGGCACAAAAGCATGAGCGAGAAAGCCATCCTTTTGCGTAAACAAACATGATGTAGAAAAAAGATGTTCTTCTCTGTCTTGAAGCATATAGCAAGCATGCCCTAGAATTTCATGAGATCATCAAATAGGTAGAAGACAAAGCAAAAAATGGTCATGAGCCATCTCGGTTAAAAAAAGAAAAATCAATGAAAGATAAAACACTCACTGAAACAATGTGAGCCAACAACCATTCTACTCACGTTGTTACTTGCATTAAATGTTCTTTGTTTGATAGCTGAGTTTGGAAATTGGCTGATTGGATAATTGAGTCATAAATTGGACAGATTGATGGGTTGATAGCAAAGATCAAAATATTGAAAAAGTCCAAATAGGTTGAAGGTTGAATCCAACTGTTTCAGATTGCGCCTGTGAGAACATGATTTTGTTAAGCACAAGATTGGTGATTCTGCCACAGATGTCTATGTCATGCCCAAAACTAGGGCAAAACACATAGACAATTTTTTTTTTTAAACATAAGAAAAAAAAATATGATGACACGATAATACTAAAAGCATTGAGGAAAGGTGACAACCTGGTGAAATTAATTTTCAAGTTGAAAGGTCTAGTCATAGATTGAGCTAAGGTTATCAACAAGGCAGTTGTAGAGTCGGTAATTCCTACTCGATAGTGTAACACCCCAAAATTGGCACCTAATAACCTAATCAATTTTGGTGCATTTTCTCATCTTCGAATTCCTATTGTATTAGGCAAATTCTTCTCCTAATTGACTTTAATTGACTGAGTTTCAAATGCGGAAAACCCAAATTTGCATAAATCTGACATTACATTTAATTCCTAAATCTCAAATGATTATTAGCTAAAATCCCTATGATTAATTG
>MU223429.1:78596-96296 GCA_018584345.1 Thuja plicata | reverse complement strand
TATATATATATATATATATATATATATATATATATATATATATCCATATTGACAAAACTACACATTTTACATAATAAGTAAATCTATTAATCTAATAATTAAACTACACCATTCAATTAAAAATCATATCTATATATAAAAGAACTACCCATTTTTAATATAAAGCAATAAAGAAAATAAATCTAATTAATTAACTTAAACTAACTCAATACCCACTAACTATCCTACTAAATACCTACTAACCATCCTACTCATCTACCATATCCTACCATCCTACTACCCTACCCTACCCTACCCTACCCTACCCTACCCCTATCCCATCACCCTTACATCTCCTTGGCTCATGTGCCAAGTGGGGGGGAGACAAAAGTCAAGGGGGCTGCATAAAGGGTCGAATTCCTAAGTGAAGGAATGCAGAAAAATTTAAGTTGGGGGCCCAGCAAACTATCTTCAAAGTGCAGCCCAAGCTTTTAAACAAGGCAAAACCTATGCATTGTAAGGAGGAAGGGAAAGCAAGTGGTTGGGTGGGTGGCACAGGAAACAAAGAGGTGGCACCCAAACCCATGCCTACTCCTTAGTTATTATTTCATAAGGCTAGTTAATTTCCTATCAAGATAGGAGAAGTGGGGTGTGGGGCCTACTTACCAAAAAGGCAAGTGTTTTAGTATTTTAATTGCTTAGTTCTCTTTTTTATTTTATTTATTATACATTTAGTTTATTAAAAAGGTGGCAAGTTGTTAGCTTAATAGATAGTTTAGTTTAATCATAATTTATGAAGGGTTTTATTACTCTAACCCCAAATTTAGAGGGGTATCCTAGGGGGAATATTCTCTGTGATAAACTTAAGAATTAAATCATCTCTCATACATTTTTCAGAGAGCATTTTGCTCTCAAAATTTTGGGAAGTGTTATTTTTTTTTCTCTCCTTTAACATTGCATCACATTAAATTACATTCATTCATTTTTTTTTTGGTTGTTTGAAGTTAGATGTATGCAATGTATATTCTATTAATGCAATACACGAAAATCATTTATAGGGTATTTGATAATGGTAAGTTGTTAATTAGTGTCCAAATTTGATAAATGAACTATTGTTACCATGTTATCCTCCAAAGTGTTTGAAATTCAAATATGGAATTCATGATAAAGTGTTGATAATTTTGTGATAGAGATCTAGATTTCAAGGGAGGAGAAAGTATATATTAAATTTGAAATTTGCAAGACTACACTTTTTTTAAAAAAGAAACAAGCAAGAAATAACTTGCAATTTGTCTAAACTTTGAGCACATAATTTTCTTTCATTTTTACAATGGTTACATCTTCATTTACAACATTGAAGGCTATAAAATTTAGTCCATTCAATTACAAGTTTCACCTTCAACATGAAGGCACAATACAAGAAAAGACACTACAATGGAGGAGTCTCTAATATCAAGGCAACAAGAACACCATCCGAGCTCCAATTTCAAATGACTCCAACACAAGGTTCTTCCCAAAATCTGAAAAAAGACAACAACATGATGTTGGTTGTATTTCCTGTTTTGCTAATTCTCCTGGTTCCTTGTCTTGCTCTCTGAGTTCTGAGGTATTCAAATTCAGCTATCTCTCGTTCACTCTGGCCTTTACCTCTGTCAAATTTCAGGTTTCCAAGTCTAAACTTTGCTCATTATGCAAAAACCCTGAAAAACCCTAGTCATATACAAGTGTTAAACGATGAATTTAAAACCCTAGGTCATGCCTTATGTTTCAGCGTTGCTTTTTCATTCACTTAAGGCATATGTTTTAAGTTAGGTCGCCTCGTCACGTTACCCCGGGCGAGTATTCCAATTGCCTTCTCAACTTTTCTTTTTCTTTGTGTCGCGTAGTCTCGTTGAACTTCTGAATATTCCTTCAGTGTTCCGAGACTCAGCGATTTCTTTCAGTCGGGTAGTCGCAGGATATTCATGTTATAAAGCTTTGTAAAAGATGGGACCCACTGTTAGTCAGGTGATCGCGAAAGAATTCTCACAGTTATGAAAATATTCTCAGACTTCATGATTACCTTATGTCGCGTTATCGCCAGATCAAGCCAAAGCTAACAGTTAAGTTTTCCTTTAGTCACGTGGTCTCAGAATTGAATGGCGGTTAAGAGTTTTTAGCTCAGACTACGCGACTAACCATTTGAAATTTGTAGCAAAGTGTAGTCGGGATGTCGCCAGGACAAGATAATGCTTGAGTTTTTCGTTATGCATCAAGTAAAGCCAATGATTGAGTGACATCTGTCACAAGGCAGGTGGCTGTTGAGAGAAGGTTATCGCGTGGCCGCCAGAAGGAAGAAGTGGATTTAGCGAATTCGAGACTAGGTGCTTTTCCCTTCTGTTGCGTAGTCTCGAAATGATTTAAGGGTAGGCATGAACATCTAGCAATTAAGCGACAGCCGTCAGATGAAGGAGTTAGAAGATCCAATGGTGGTCGTGATGTCTGGAAAGAAAAGTGTCTAGGGGAAAAGTCCTCCCGACTTGGCGATTAGGGTATGTCACATAGTCACCATAAGTAAAGAAGGCACCTATAACCTGTTAAGGTAAAGTTGAATTTATCTCCCGACTGGGCGACTAAAGGTTGTCGCATAGTCTTCAAATAGAATAAAATCATCTGGCGACAAGGAGACAACCGTGAAGGTTAGTGGTAACAGCTAGTCGCTAGGTCTCAGAAAGAAAAATGAGTTAAGGTTAACTGCGCGTGACTTTGATTTCAGTTGGGTCGCATGATCGCCAGAGCATGACTCAGGTCAGCCAAGGTTAAGAAATCACGTTGTCACCAAGTCTTGAGATGGAACCATGGTTAATAACAAAGGCCCACGACAAAGAGACTTAATGCAGTCGCAAGGTCGCCTGATCACAAGATCTAAAAAATGGTGGCAGTTTCTTGATGTGACACTATGAATCTCTCGGCAACCAATCAAAGGCCCGTATTTTTATTACTGGAAAAAAGGGGTAGCTGAGATGTGAAATAGACATCCAATCAGAATGTGACATGTCAGCTCTCTTAAACGTTATATGATTGCTCTGAGGATTCATATTTGAAATTTGATTTCCTGTCAACTTCAGCAACCACGGCTAGGTTTTTCAAAGTTCACGGCATGGCAAATTAATGGCAGAACTGATGTTTCTGAATTATGAGCTATGTACTCTGATTGACGGCTATAAGGAGGTGATGAGTGCATTCATTCTTATTCATCATGTTTTCATTTTTTAGAGCCCAGTTGCTGATTTTCAGAAGAGTGATATTCTTTTTCAGTTGCAGTGTTTCCAAAGTTCATCAGAGAATTTTAAATTGCAAGAGATTGTACAAAAAACAAACTGCTGATATTTGAGATTAGATTTGTTTCAATATCGGTAAGAGAAAAGAGATTCAGACATTGCAAGGATGAGCAGAGCTGTGAGTGTCACTTCAACAAGTGGTGGGAGTGGAGAGGAACAGAAAGGAAAAGCAAGTTACTCAGATGAGTTTCTCCATCTTCTACCAGGTTCAACGTAGATAAGAAGGCCGATGCTAGTGTCCTCCTGGATGAGTACAAGAACATCCGAGATGCTGTGACCCTGGGCAAAACAGGTTACTCTCTTTTCACCTACTTCTGTAAGAATTCTGATAAGCCCATCCTTGTTTCAAACCCCTGGACATGTGGTCTTGCTAGGTTGCTTGTTCCTGATATTTTCTTAGATGTAGACCTATTTCTTGACCTAGCAAACCATTATGATGCCCTAACAAAGACCATCAAAAGGGATGATGGTACTGCCTTGCTAATTTTAAATAGAAACTTATTTATGCAAGCCTTTGGCCTATTCAGTACCATGTCTACAAAAATTGACATGACAAGACAGGAAAAGAGATATAGTTCTAAGCCTGGTATTGCAAAAGGCTTGTTGCAGAAGCATATATTGAAAGAATTGAAAAATTACTTAGGTCCTGTGGTTGAGACCTATCCATATTATTACAAGGACCTGCACTTCTACATCAAATACAACGCTTATGCCCTATGTAGAGTGCTAGGGATAGACGGAGATGCAGAGAGAATCAGTCATGGCATCTTAATGATGGTATTGGACCTACAAGAAGTGCATTCAAGCACTAGTTATGATTACATACAGTTTATAATTGATGAAATGCATGAGGGTTTTGTTGCAACCCAGAAAAGATTAAAAAACCCTAAGGAGAAGGAGCCTAAATTCTTGCATTATTCAGTCCTAATGCACCTTCTCTTACACTTTAATTTTGTAATCATGGATACGCATAACTTATCCCCTCAAAGATTTTATCAAGCATAACCAAATCCTATCCAGTTTTGGGTTAGGGTTTGGAACTATACTTCCAGGGATTGTGACTACTTTGCCTTCCAGAATTGGATAGTGTATCCAATTGTTCAGAGTTTGGTGACAAGCAGGACTAGAGTCCCATTAAAGATCATACAATTTCTTAGGCCCTACAATTATAAAGAAAATTGGTCTGGAAACCATAACTGGGGTGATTTATTTTTGGAGGAGAATTTCACCATCATCAGAGTGTATGGGTGCATTCATCCACCCCATATATTACAATATCATGTGCCTGTGAGAGTAGCTGCTATGGAATTAATTTGGCAGCTGATGCTAATAGACAATGAGCACTTTGCACCTCACAAAAAGGGGACTATAACCCCTAGGCAGTTCAAAATTGCAAATTCTACAATTGGCAAGAATGTCATAGATGAAGTGGGTCAATGGTTGGAGAAATACAGAATGGGGGTAGCCCCTTATAGGTACATTGACCAAGAAGGCTTCATGGCAGGGGTTAGGAAGTTGTATACTCCTACTATCCCTAATACCAATGTTCATTATGAATGTATAGAGGAAGATTCAACAAGAAACCTCTTGGATGAAGATGATATTCACATGAGGAGATTGAGAATCCAGGAATTGCTGAAGCTGCAGACACAAATAAGAAGAAATGGTTTGTCCTTTGGGGGTTTTTACCCTGATCTCTCTTATTTTGATAGGATTAAGGCTATGATTGACAACTACTATGTGCTGGTAGAGAAATTGGATACAGTCTTGGATAAAAAAGGTGCTCAATCACCTGAACACTCAGAATCAGAGGAAGAGAGTGATGATGACAGTGATTATGCACGTCCTCCTATGAATCCTCCACCACAACAAGCCTTAGAGAAAGGAATGGTTGAGATCCCACAGTTGCAGGGAGCATAACAACACATTATAGATTTAACAGTTGCCACACAGCCAGATGATATAGAGGAACCTGCAGCAAAAAGGCAGAAGTTGGAATTAGGACAACCATCAGTGGAGGGCCAGAGTAAGAAAAGGGATAAGGCTAAAGCCTTAGTACCAGGCACCAGGTTATATGATCATAACCTGAGAAAAGAAATCAGGGAAGGAAAGAAGCAAAGGCCTGACCTAGAAGATGAGGTTGAGATACCACTTAGAGCCTGTGTAGATGAAAGATTGCTTAACCAAAAAAAATTCCTAGATGATGACAACTTTGTGAAGACAGAGGAATTTAAAGATTTCCTGAGATGGCACAAAATAGAGCAGCTCAAGTCCCAATTAATTGTGGATGGGAAAGAAAAAATTACCAATGAAGCCCTAGTAGCCTTACAGAATTATGATCCTGAGAGTGAAGACATTTCCCCAGAGGATGGCAGGAAAATGGTGCTGGGAAGTGGCATATTATTGGCTGAGGCTTGGGATTTAGCCTCTGCATTCATTATAGATAAAATCAGGAAACAACCTGGTCTTAAAATGGTCAGTGAAGTTCAGGTGTGAGAAATGATCAAAGGATTTGGCTATAACCCAAAGTCTCAGGCCTTTGCCATGTGGAGTTTGAGCCCAAAAGACCAGAAGCCCCAATTAGTGAACATTAAAGAGAATATGGTGGGGAATCAGATGGTGTGGTCAGTACAAAATACAGGGGACCTAGAAATTTCCCAAATAATGACACACTGGGCTCAACTAAATCAGGATAAGACAAAGAAATTGTCTGAAAGGTATACTTCTCTGTTAGAAGAAACAAGTGCACTGTCTAAAGATAGAGACATGTGCCATATACAACTATACCAGAGGGATCAGCTGATAAAGACATTGTCAGATGAATTGGAGGCAAAGCCTGAGGTTGTGTATGTGCCTACACAACCACCACTGATGCAGATTGAGGATAAGCCTAAGTCAGAAGAGGTTGTGGAAAAAAATGTGGATGAGGAAAAGGGAAATGCAATAGCTTTGAAAGCATTGAAGGGCATACTACAACATAGGATTGAGATCTTAAAAGACAAAGTTGATGTTGTAATTAATACATATAATAAGCTGCCAATATTGCATACTGAGGTAATGAGGTACCTTGTAATTCTAAACCCTTACTTCACAAAGTGGTCTGCCAGGGCAAATTTATTTGAAAAATTATCATCTTTACAAGCCATAAGGGCAGATTTTCCTCCCATAGTCACAGAGGTTGAAGATGAGATCAAAAGGGTAAACATTGCTCTCTCATTCTTCAAAGGAAAATTGAACCAGATAGAGGCAAAATTGAATCTCTTTTCAAGTGATTTCAATAGGTTCATTCCTTCATTAAGAGGAGAAGATGACCAAGTCAAGGCTATAGATGCATGGAGTAGTGAGTTTGACACAAAGATGCCTAATGAAGATACATTTCTATTGGGAACCGAGGTTGATATAGAAGGATTTAATAAGATATTGGATGAGGCATTCAAAGCTGAAACAAATATCAACAAGTTCCTAATTGATGTCAAGAACATCACTGATGTGAGATGGGACAGGAAAAAGGTGTAGGTATAGAGCACTCAGGACTTCAGTTGGCTATCAGACAATGAAGTAAGGGCATGGGAATTCATGACAACACCAAAGAAAAAGAAGCCTGTGGTAGAGGAAGAAATTTTGGACGATGAGTGAGGTAAACACTTGGCGTTGCACTGTTCATAGATAAGATGGACAGTTATTTCAAAAAAGAGGATGTAGGTGAGTAGGCGAGCACAACTATCAGGACTTAGCATAAAGACTACCAGCTACCATCTACAAATCTGATTGCATTCGCATGATCGGGAGAAGAATTGGAAATATCTGTTTATACCTTTTTTTACTCAGTCCTTTCACCGCTTCTTCTCTCTCTCTCTTTTGTCTCTCTTGTAACTTTTGGGTTAGGGTTTTGTCACCATCCGAAGCTTGTTGCATCCTTAGGGATTTTAAGATGGTCTAAAATATATATATAGCATAAGAGTTGTAATAGTTAAGGGTCTTTGATATTGGAACATTTTTGGAAAGGAGATAATATATCACAGAATTTAGATATTTTGGTTTATGTATATCTTTTGAAGCTGTGTAATCTTTCATTTTATAAGAAGCTAGATCATATAAATAATATACGGTGCAATTTTACTCTCCTCTATTGTTGTCTTTTTACACTTTGTGTATGCTTTTCTATGCTAAGTTTACAAGGTATTCTGTAACATTCTGGTTATAAGGTAACCATTTGATTACTTGCGAGTTTCTTTCAAGGAAAGAACTAAGTTTTGTAAGTAATTTTAAGGAGCATACTGCTTTGATTAAGGATTTGATATAATAGATTTGAGGTGACAGGGTAACTTGTAAGGCAATTTACCTGAATTGTATGTGGGTTGTAAGGTAATCTGTTGTATTTTATTTCTATGATATCTTAGCTTATATTTGACTCTATAGCCCAAAGGATAGGCACTGGTTCACAAAACAGTCTGATAATCTATCTGTGTCTAAGTTGTTTCAATATATCAAAACCAAATCAATTAAAATACTTTGTTACTAAGAACAAACAAACTGAACTTGTTAAGGACCTCTGTCAGCAGGACACTGTCCATATTATTGATTCCTTAAAGAGTGAATCCATTAGGTTATCCCTCCTATAAAGAAAAGGAAGAAGGATGAGAATCCTTGTATCACTAATTTTTGCTATATTTAAGATCATAGTTTGTATGGTTATATCTTGCATCTGGTTATGCTTGGTTATTTGCAAGGTAATTCACAGGTTGGTTCAATAAAAGATACATAGAAAATTAGTGTCCACATCAACAAATACTGTGTAAACAGCAATCTTAAGAGGTAAAACCTGCCTGAGCATATGTGGAGCTAAAAAACGAAGAAGGACCTTATCCAGTCCTTAGCAATTAGGCTTTTCTTGTCTCTGAATTAGTATTAGAAGGCATGGTGTTCAAGTAGTTATTTTAAGCACTGTGGTTCATACAAGAAAAATCCCTAACAAAGTGGCGACTCTGCTGGGGACTTAAAGACGTCTCTGGTGTGTTAAGATCTAAAGTTTTATAAAATCCCAGATTGTTGTCATACTAACCCTTAATATTTATTCATTCATCCCAATTTATTAGGTGGCGACTCTAAAAGGAAATCTCTGAGATTAGTGAAAATTTTATAAATGTCTTATAGAATGAATACTAGGTCAAAAACAAGAGCTGACCCAGAAAGGGTATTGAATGAAGGAATCCCTTCATCCTCAAGAGTTGGAGCCTCTTTGAGAAAAAAGAGAAATCAGGATAATATGGATGAAACTCCTTTAAGAGGTTAAGAAACAAATGTCAGGAGTGATAAGAATACTACTCAACACTCTCATGATGGAAACACTTCAGACTATGAGGAGGCTGCTGAAAGAGTATTGGATACTCCCACAGTTACTTCTACTTCAAATGAAAGAGAAGAAACTACTACACCCAGTTCAGACTCAGAAGATGACCCTTCTGATATGCTGGACAATGAAGAGAAGTTTATTTTAAAGCAGCTAGCCCTAGTTCAACAAATGAGAAAAGAAAGAGAAATAAGAAAGAAGAAAGGTGATCATAAAGTTCTTGATAACAATAGAAAAAGGCATCCAAAACACCAAACTGAGAAAGAAACAGAGAAGTCTCAGAAAAGTAGAGAAGTACCCTACACTCATAAAGATTCTATTTTGCAAATAGATAAGGGTAAAAAGAAGATGGGTGAATAGAAAGATCAAGAGATTAAATTTCAGAAACCTATGGTTGAACAAATGTCCAAATTAGAGATTGATTTGAAAAAATTGAGGATTGAAAAAGATACCATGGAAAAAATGTTAGAAAAGGCCCAAATGGAAGCTGCTACAATTGAGATGAAGAAAAAGATTGATTTTTTACAGTCTTCAAAGTATTCTTTTTCTAAACCAGAGAATAATACATCTTCTAGAGGAAAAGCTACTACGGCTAAAGAAGATGATAGTTTTCAGAGAAAACCACTACATAATGAGAGGTACAAACAATTTGATTTTGTTGGTATCCTTGGATACCCTAATGCTTTTCCTAAAGATGTTGGTGATATAGGAGAGAAGCTCCCAAAGTTTGCTGGTAATAATGTAATTTCCTGTGAAGCACACTTAAGAAAATACATTGACTTTGTTGATGACTTGAATATCACCCATGAAGATGTATTAATGAAACTTTTTGTTTAGTCCCTTGTTGAAGATGCAAGAGAATGGTTTAGGAGCCTTGCTAATGGCTCTGTTGTTTCCATGGATGAATTAATTGATTTGTTCAAAGATCAATATGGAGATAAAACAAATAAGGGATTTTTATTGAATGAGTTCAATAATATTAAGAAAAATTACAATGAAGAGGTTACAGAATTTAATACAAGATTTCAAAGAGCTATGCATAAATTGTTTCAAAAGATAAACCTAGATGAAGAAGTTTTTCTAGCAACTTATTTAAATGCTTATGATTCCAAAATGGGATATGATCTGAGAGATAAGAACCCTAGGACGCTTACTGATGCTTATAAGATAGCAGTTAATATTGAAATGAACAGAAGAGTATCTGGTAAGCTAAATAGGAGAGATGATCCTAGGTTTAGTAAGAGTAATCTGAAAGAACCAGAATACAAGGAATATAGAGCTCCCCAAAACAATAAACCTCTTCACAACAATAATTACAATCCTCATAATAGAATGCAAAATCACCGATATGGAACTCAGTTCAAGGATGGAAAGCCTGTTGGTACACCTAAAAAAGAGAGAACAGATAATAGGACTCCAGACCCTCTTCACAAAAATTTAGTTCATTTTTGCAATGAAGAAACTTGGTGTGAAGCTTGTGATGCCCCTCATAATCCTGATTTTTGTGTCATTTCCTTGGATCTAAAAGCAACTCAAGAAAAAGAAAATGATGAAGGGGAACAGTATGATCACAGTATGACTAACACTTACTCATGCCATGATACCGATTCAAACAGTGAAGAGGAAAATCATGATTCATATGTTTCACAGAGAAGGGTTGAGAATCACCATCAACAGGTTTTATCTGACAGTGAAGTGGATGAGACTGAAGATGATAATAGATGCTATGCTCAAAATAGCCAAGAAGTTCCACTCATAAGAAAAGCTTCAGATGAAGAGAAGGCTAGAATCACTGCTGAGTTAGTGAACAAAGCTAGAAGCAATTACCATCTAAGAAATAGGGTAGTGGGTGGAATTGGTGGCCAGCCCTCAGGTGTTTTCATAAAGGACAATAAATCAGGCCCTCAGTATGTTCAGAAGAAAGAAGAACCTAAAGAAAATGCAAATAAGCATAAGGTCAAGGTTATCACAAAAGTTGTAGAGCCAAATGCTACACAAGATGAAAAGGCTCAAGAAAAAATTGTTCCTGTTCAGAAGATAGAAAATAAAAGGTTGAAAGAACCATTTCAAAAGAAACACAATGAAGATATCATTGATAAGTCAAAACAGGCAGATATTTGTTATACTCTAGTTGACATAGGTCAATGTTTGTCTCAAATGACAGTTAAGGTACCATTCCTGGAAATGATGAGGATCAAGGAACATAAGGAAAAGGTGATGGCCTTGTTAGACAGTGTACCTACAATCAAGGTCCAAGATTCAGTGGATGTATCTGAGATACCACCAGTCAAGGGAAATGAGGACGAGATGTTAACATCTGAGATTCCCCAAATATTCTTGAATGCTACTTCTTCCCCAAAGGTGGTGGACCCATTTTTTCTTTCATTGATAGTCAATGATAAAATGCTCAAGAATTGTATGATTGATTCAGGAGCTTCTAATACAGTTATGCCAGTTGAGATCATGAAGGAAATGGGCTTACAAGTTGACACACCTCATGGCAGGTGTAGAGATATGGATTCTAGAGAAGTCCCTATAATTGGTACCATTGAGGCCATGCCCTATAGACTGGCACTTTGCCCAGATGTAGTGATGACAATGAATGTCCTTGTGGTTGATATACCACCTCATTATGGCATGTTATTATCAAGAAAATGGAGTGCTTCAATGGGAGGAAGTATACAAAATGATTTATCATATGCTACTTTCAATATTGCTGGAGAGAATGTTAATGTTGAGAGAGAGAGCTGAACTCCCCACATGATAGAAAAATATGAGGATACTCATGTGAACTGTTGCATTGACATAGACATGGAAAATTTCAGAATGCAAAAAGAGGAACTTTGTTGTAAAGATCAAAAAGTTGATTCTTTGAGCAAAGAATTAATCTTACAAGAAGATGGGATATGGAAAATGTACTTTGATGGTGCTTTCTCTAAAGAAGGATCAGGGGTAGGAGTATTATTGATATCCCCATCAGGTACAACTTTTAAATACTCATTTCTGCTAGCTTTTTAGTGTACTAATAATACTACAGAATATGAGGCCTTATTTTTAGGACTTGAAATTGCTATCAAACATGGTATAAAATGTTTAAAAGTTTATGGTGACTCTGAGCTGGTGGTAGCACAAGTCAGATCCAAATATGCTGTGAAAAATGACAGATTGAAAATGTACAAACATGCTATTTGGGATCAACTTGAGATGTTTGATGCTTTTGATATAACTTGGTTGGAAAGGTCAAAGAATATTATGGCTGATTTTATAGAAAATGTTGCTTTGAAGAATGATGATTTGACCTTACATGGAGTATCAATACTTGAAGTTAAAACAAGACTAGTTATCCTAGATAACATATATAACTAGCAAGTGTTCCAAGATGATCAAGATATTCTAAGGTTCATGCAATGTTTAGATCAGCATGAAAACCAGAGCATAGATTGTAGTTCCTTAATAGAATGAGATGATGGAAAGGAATACATCTTTGGAAATGAGGTTGTTCAATTAAGTTCTAATCAGATTCCTAGGGGATTAGTTGAACTTGAAGCATTGTTTGTTAGTAAACAAAATGATTCAGCAAAGATAAGCAATGCCAATGTTGAGGATTTGGAAGAAGTGAATTTAGGATCAGAAACTAGTCCTCAGATAGTTTATATTGGAAAAGGTCTGGAGTCTCATGTAAGGATAAGCCTGATCAAGTTACTAAGAAAATACAAGCATGTTTTTTCTTGGTCGTATGAGGACTTAAAGGCATATAGAGAGGACCTCTTTCAAAATGAAATTCCTCTGAAGTCAGATGTCAAGCCTTTTAGACAGAAACAAAGGCCCATTAACCCCTTGTTGGCTCCCAAAATGCAGCAGGAGTTGATGGAACTCAAGGATGCTGGTATAATACAACCTATTAGACATTCAACATGGGTATCAAATCTTGTGCCAGTTAGAAAGAATAATGGTGACATCAGATTATGTGTTGATTTCAGGAATCTAAATATTGCTTCTTTGAAAGATAATTATTCTCTACCTAATATGGAAGCAATGTTGCATAAGGTGAATGGTTGTGAATTACTGTCAATGATGGATGGATTTTCAGGTTACAACCAGGTTCTTGTCAAGGAGTCAGAACAATATAAGACTGCATTTACTACTCCTTGGGGAACATATATTTATATCATAATGCCTTTTGGTCTGATAAATGCAGGTGCAACTTTTCAGAGAGCCATGGATGTTGCTTTCAAAGAGTTTATTGATTTGTTCATGGTTGTTTACCAAGATGACTTAACTGCATATTCTAAGAAGGCTAATGATCATTGTGATCATTTGGGTAAGATTTTTGGTAAAGCATTAGAATATGGTGTTTCATTAAACCCTAAGAAATGTCATTTTGCAGTTAAAGAGGGAAAATTACTTGGACATATAGTATCCAGAGAAGGGGTAAGAATAGACCCTGAAAGGGTAGAAGCAATTCAAAAAGTTGTGGCTCCAAAAAACTTAAAAGGTGTACAATATTTCTTAGGAAAGATTAATTTTGTCAGAAGGTTTGTAGCTAATTTTGATGAAATTATCAAGCCTATTGTGAAGTTGTTAAAAAAGGATACTAAGTTTGTTTGGAATGACGAAGCTCAACAAGCTTTTGAAAGGATAAAAAAGGCAGTGCAGGAAACTCCAGTGTTGAAATCTCTAGATTACACTATGCCTTTTTCCCTGTTTTCATTTGCTTCATTCCATACAATTGCTGCAATTTTTCTTCAGAAAGATGAGAAAGGATTTGAACACCCAATAGCCTTTTATAGTAAATCCTTGCAGGCTGCAGAACTTAACTATGAAATAATGGAAAAACAAGCCTATGCATTGGTAAAGGCTGTGAAGTCTTTCAGGCCCTACTTGGTGTGCGCCAAGGTGCAAGCCTATGTTCCACATTCAGCAGTCAAAGACATTCTTACTCAGTCAGAGGTTATTGGTAAGAGGTGTAAGTGGATTACCAGGATTCAAGAGTTCAATTTGGAAATCAACATCACCAAATTGGTAAGAGGTCAAGGCTTGGCCAAGCTAATGACAGAGGAGAACTTGGATTTAGTGCAATCGAATCAAACAGAGGCACATGATCAAGCTATTACCAGTATAGAGAGGCAACCATATTATACTGATATTGTTTTCTTCCTCAAAAATGCTAAATGTCCTGATCATCTGTCTGACAATCAGAAGAGAAACTTGAAGTTGCAGGCTCAAAGATATGTTTTGATTCAAGGAGATTTATTCTAGAAAGATAAGAGTGGTGTACTTTTGCTATGCCTTGACAAGTATCAAGCTGAGAAAGTCCTAATAGAGATGCATGAAGGACAATGTGGAGGTCACTTTTCTGCTAAGACCACTGCCCATAAAATTTTGAGGGCAGGATATTATTGGCCTACTCTTTTCAAAGATATTTACATACATGTTAAGAAATGTGAACCATGTCAGAAGTTCTCCAGTAAGCTAAAATTTGCAGGTGCTCTATTGCTTAACCCAGTGAGTACTGAGGCTCCTTTTGCTATATGGGGCATTGATTTTATTGGTGAATTTCAAGAAAAGTCTAGTGTAGGGCATAGTTGGATTTTAGTTGCCACAGATTATTTTACTAAATAGATTGAGGCTATCCCCACAAGGAGAGCAACTAGTAAGGTGGTTACTGAATTTCTATTAGACAACATTCTGACCAGATTTGGTGTGCCTAGTAAATTAATCATGGACAATGCTATGAGTTTCAGATCAGAGGAAATGACAAGTTTCTGTGAGTAGTATGGGATTACAATATCTTATTCATCCCCATATCATCCACAGGCTAATGGACAAGCTGAATCTAGCAATAAGAGCATATTGAAGATATTGAAGAGAACTCTGGAACAAAACAAAAGGACTTGGGACACAAAATTGAGATTAGCTCTTTGGGCTGATAGGATAACACTTAAGAAAGCCACTGGTCAATCACCTTTTTTGTTAGTGTATGGTTTACAAGCAAGATTGCCTATTAACAATTTGTTGCCCATTTTCCAATTCATACAAGAGGAAAATTTGGATGTCTTTGACAATATGCAAAACAGAATGATGTAGTTGAATGAATTGGATGAAATCAGGAGAAATAGTCAGAAATAAAATATGAAGTTACAGCAAAAAATGAAATATCTTTTTGACAGGAGGGCTACAGAGAGAAAGTTCCAAATTGATGATCTAGTCCTCCAATGGAATGCAAGGGTAGAGGATAAAGGCAAGCACAATAAATTTGAGTCTTTATGGCTGGGACCATTCATTTTTGAAGAAATTTTTGGTAAAGACTCATATTTGCTGAAAAACATGGAAGGAGATCTTTTTGAGTTGCCTGTGCATGGGCAGTTTTTGAAGCCCTTTTGTGAGTAAGGGTCCAAGGTGTACAAGTAAGTTTGTATTATATTCTCCTTTTCTTGTCCCTGGTATGTAAATTTTGTCCTTTTTCCCTTTCTGTTTTAGGGTTTTTCTCCGTGAGAGGTGGTCTGCAACCAGAGATTCTATGGTTCTTTGTCATAAATTGAGTTTAGCCAATGCGCAATCAGAGCCACTGTTGGTTGTATTTCCTATTTTTCTAATTCTCCTAATTCCTTGTCTTTCTCTCTGAGTTCTAAGGTATTCAAATTCAGCTATCTCTCATTCACTCTGGCCTTTACCTCTGTCAAATTTCAGGTTTCCAAGTCTAAACTTTGCTCATTATGCAAAAACCCTGAAAAACCCTAGTCATATACAAGTGTTAAACGATGAATATAAAACCCTAGGTCATGCCTTATGTTTCAGCGTTGCTTTTTCATTCACTTAAGGCATATGTTTTAAGTTAGGTCACCTCCTCGCGTTACCCCGAGCGAGTATTCCAATTGCCTTCCTGACTTTGCTTTTTCTTTGTGTCGCGTAGTCTCATTGAACTTCTGAATATTCCTTCAGTGTTCCGAGACTCAGCGATTTCTTTCAGTCGGGTAGTCGCAGGATATTCATGTTATAAAGCTTTGTAAAAGATGGGACCCACTGTTAGTCAGGTGATCGCGAAAGAATTCTCACAGTTATGAAAATATTCTCAGACTTCATGATTACCTTATGTCGCGTTATCGCCAGATCAAGCCAAAGCTAACAGTTAAGTTTTCCTTTAGTCACGTGGTCTCAGAATTGAATGGCGGTTAAGAGTTTTTAGCTCAGACTACGCGACTAACCATTTGAAATTTGTAGCAAAGTGTAGTCGGGATGTCGCCAGGACAAGATAATGCTTGAGTTTTTCGTTATGCATCAAGTAAAGCCAATGATTGAGTGACATCTGTCACAAGGCAGGTGGCTGTTGAGAGAAGGTTATCGCGTGGCCGCCAGAAGGAAGAAGTGGATTTAGCGAATTCGAGACTAGGTGCTTTTCCCTTCTGTTGCGTAGTCTCGAAATGATTTAAGGGTAGGCATGAACATCTAGCAATTAAGCGACAGCCGTCAGATGAAGGAGTTAGAAGATCCAATGGTGGTCGTGATGTCTGGAAAGAAAAGTGTCTAGGGGAAAAGTCCTCCCGACTTGGCGATTAGGGTATGTCACATAGTCACCATAAGTAAAGAAGGCACCTATAACCTGTTAAGGTAAAGTTGAATTTATCTCCCGACTGGGCGACTAAAGGTTGTCGCATAGTCTTCAAATAGAATAAAATCATCTGGCGACAAGGAGACAACCGTGAAGGTTAGTGGTAACAGCTAGTCGCTAGGTCTCAGAAAGAAAAATGAGTTAAGGTTAACTGCGCGTGACTTTGATTTCAGTTGGGTCGCATGATCGCCAGAGCATGACTCAGGTCAGCCAAGGTTAAGAAATCACGTTGTCACCAAGTCTTGAGATGGAACCATGGTTAATAACAAAGGCCCACGACAAAGAGACTTAATGCAGTCGCAAGGTCGCCTGATCACAAGATCTAAAAAATGGTGGCAGTTTCTTGATGTGACACTATGAATCTCTCGGCAACCAATCAAAGGCCCGTATTTTTATTACTGGAAAAAAGGGGTAGCTGAGATGTGAAATAGACATCCAATCAGAATGTGACATGTCAGCTCTCTTAAACGTTATATGATTGCTCTGAGGATTCATATTTGAAATTTGATTTCCTGTCAACTTCAGCAACCACGGCTAGGTTTTTCAAAGTTCACGGCATGGCAAATTAATGGCAGAACTGATGTTTCTGAATTATGAGCTATGTACTCTGATTGACGGCTATAAGGAGGTGATGAGTGCATTCATTCTTATTCATCATGTTTTCATTTTTTAGAGCCCAGTTGCTGATTTTCAGAAGAGTGATATTCTTTTTCAGTTGCAGTGTTTCCAAAGTTCATCAGAGAATTTTAAATTGCAAGAGATTGTACAAAAAACAAACTGCTGATATTTGAGATTAGATTTGTTTCAATATCGGTAAGAGAAAAGAGATTCAGACATTGCAAGGATGAGCAGAGCTGTGAGTGTCACTTCAACAAGTGGTGGGAGTGGAGAGGAACAGAAAGGAAAAGCAAGTTACTCAGATGAGTTTCTCCATCTTCTACCAGGTTCAACGTAGATAAGAAGGCCGATGCTAGTGTCCTCCTGGATGAGTACAAGAACATCCGAGATGCTGTGACCCTGGGCAAAACAGGTTACTCTCTTTTCACCTACTTCTGTAAGAATTCTGATAAGCCCATCCTTGTTTCAAACCCCTGGACATGTGGTCTTGCTAGGTTGCTTGTTCCTGATATTTTCTTAGATGTAGACCTATTTCTTGACCTAGCAAACCATTATGATGCCCTAACAAAGACCATCAAAAGGGATGATGGTACTGCCTTGCTAATTTTAAATAGAAACTTATTTATGCAAGCCTTTGGCCTATTCAGTACCATGTCTACAAAAATTGACATGACAAGACAGGAAAAGAGATATAGTTCTAAGCCTGGTATTGCAAAAGGCTTGTTGCAGAAGCATATATTGAAAGAATTGAAAAATTACTTAGGTCCTGTGGTTGAGACCTATCCATATTATTACAAGGACCTGCACTTCTACATCAAATACAA
>MU223429.1:10851-39109 GCA_018584345.1 Thuja plicata | reverse complement strand
GCTGAGAGCAATTTTACAAATCTTGCAACTCCATGCATAGAGAGCTATGGATCAATTTGTGAGGGCTCATTCTTGAGTTTCCTTGCATGTAAGGATTCATAGAAGTGCACTACTTTTGTGTGTACATGATCCCAAAGTCTAGGCGACCATTTTAGGGTGCATACACATGTCTTTTGAGATCCCTTTGTCCTGTACGGGACTCTCTCTCACTAGCTGGAAAGCGGTAGGATATACATGTATCCTTCAAAACTTTGGATACAAAGCTCCTCCACTCAACTACACTTCCTGCAAAATTCAAAATGTAAAGCTTACTAAATTTCTTCTTCTTAGATAAAATCATTATTCAAAGACATTCTAAAGCTATATCATACCTGGATCTCCAGCCTGGACATCACTAAAAGGTCTAGATGGTGGGGGCATGGAGTGACTACTCTCCCCTCACTCACTCTGTCTAGGCCTCGATGGTGGTGTCTCTGTATGTGCTCAAGGAGGCCACTATGATCTCAGGGGTGCAACATAAACTAGATGATCACCGGTGTCTATACCATGACCTGGGGGCATCTATGTTGCTTCTTCCTCTACTCTCTCCTCCTCTATAGGATCTCCCCCAAGGGGAGGTTCCTCCTCATCTCTCTGATCCTCCTCCTCTTCTACTGGCATGTCATCTCCTGGGTGGCTCCTCTTTGAAGGACTTGGATCACCTGTGGGGTAGTCATCAGGAAAGATAGGATGGGTCCCCTGCAAACTCCAATATTTGATATACTCTCTACTAACACCAGCATAGGATATCTTAGCAGCTACCTCTATATCCTCAGTCTCATCTGTCTCACTATCCACAATATCAGCTACTATAAGTCGACGTATGGCACTGGGTCTCTAATAGTATCTCGTAGAATATGTGTATTGAGGTACTGTACGTAGAACCCCCTGTACCAAACCAAACTATCTCATCACTCTATCATAATAATATGGCATCACGACATGATTAGTTGGACCTTCCAATAGCTTACGCTGCTGTGAGTGTCTCAACTGATGTTGAGTATCCGACCACTCTACCATCTCACAGTAAGGTCTCCATATCACATCTATACCTGGGATATGGTCAAAGGGTACCCTCCAAAAGAGGATATATCCATGCTTCAAGACATCTGCCAGTGGATATGCAAAGGCTCTAGGTGTGCTCGCATCTACCATCATAGGAGTACCCTATGGTCGTGTACATGTATAATTCTCAAACATCCAAACCTGTAGTAGGGTGCACACTGTAAGCCTCTCCCACTGGTACCTCACCAACTGACTCAGATCATGATAAAGATGGGCTAACATACTACGACCCCATGCGATAGTGACCCTGTCACTCTCCATCCTAGGTACAAGATGGTTAAATGGTGCTAAAAACACTGTACCCTTTGTGTTGGGCACTACAACCAAAGAAAGTATACATAGCATCACCCTCTGTACCAAGGGTGTCAGACCTGCTAGTATGGCTGCCTATGATATCTGATCTGATTGGGTCCTCATCTGTACTACTCATCCCAAACAGTACTCCATATCTACAAAAACCTCAGATGAATCTCGTGGTCCTCTCGGTCTGACAGGCTCACCTCAAACTGGAAGCCGCAGGATCCTATACACATCCTCCAGTGTGACTGTGATCTCTCCTGAGGGAAGATGGAAAGAACATGTATCCTCATCCCATCTCTCTACTAGGGCTGATATCATAGGCTGATGGAACCTCGGCTATGGTTGGACTGCTACCCAGTATAATCCTATGTCTCTCAATAACTATATCTCATCCTGCTATAGCTTGGCAACACTCCGTCTGACAGATAACAGTAACCCTCCAAAGGGATGCTCTCGAAGATGGACTGGATCTTGCAAGCACAAATATGAATCATATCAATACTTCTACATCAAAAACAAGCTGTACCCACCGCACCTATTCAAGGTCGACCTTTTTGGGTCAAGGTCGACCTTTATGGGTCAGGGTTGGCCTTTATGGGTCAGGGTCGACTTTTTTGGGTCAGGATTGACCTGGCCCCAAAAAGGATAGAACCTCCCTAATTAGGGTTGACCTTTATGGGTCAAGGTCAACCTTACAGGGTCAGGGTCAACCTTCTCTATAAAAACATCAAAATTTCAATCACAGGTACTAGAAATAGCAACATACCTCAGGCAGTGGTTGTCGACTGGCTAGGCACTCCCTCAGGACCTCCATGTGGCTCGCTCAAAATTCCTCTCTCTTCAGCATCCTATCTCCTTCCCCAAACTCTGAAAATAGTAAGAATGAGGTGGAAAGTGTCTCTTTCTCTTATTTATAGACAGTAGATTAGGGTTTTACTAGGGTTTCATTTGAAGTTATGTAGGTTAAATTCGAATTTTCTCTTTATATGCATTCAGATAGGCGTCTACTCTTTTCATCATAACTTGAGTTCAGTAGCTCCGTTTTCAGTGTCGTCAGAAGTTTTGGAATCATGATTTAGATACCTAACCTCTTAAATTAGTTTAGGAAGGTTTAGGACCCTTATAAATTGTTTAGGAAAGGATATTATTCAACAATTTGCATATTGAGTGTATAGAAATTACCTTATCACCCTGTTTCACCTTCCATGAATCAGTAAGCCAAATCAAGGTGGGCATAAGGGGCTCTATATACTTCTCAAGATCATCATAGTAAGAGTTAGGTACTCCCTAGATTTTCATTAACCTCGTGTGTTGCAGGTTGCGGATCGTAATGGTTTCTTGCAGGGTCTTCGCATTGAGGACTTAGCTATATACTTTTTATACTTTATGATGTTTTTTTACTTTAGCTTGCATATTGATGTAGTATCATATCTAAGCTAAAGTGGGGGATAAATGTATCATCTTAAAATGGAAGCACTTCCATTTTGATAGACTTAGCACCCTCATTTAGTATGGTTGGCATATTAGACTTACATCTGTGCTTGACTATACATGTGTAGATGAAATTAGGGTTAGGATCTTGTGGATTCTCCCAGATTTATCTCTCCATGGCTCTTCTCTATAGGTAGGATCTATGTATTGGTCCTCTTGGGCCTCATCTTACTCCCTCTCTAGGCCTCTAGGCCTTCTTAAACACTCTGGCACATTCCCCTACCTTTCTAGGTCCCCGACTGATCTGGGTACCTTTCTACAACTTTATGGTGACCTACCTGAAACCTCAGGTCAAGGTCGAGGTTGACCCTAACCTAGGTCAGGGTCAAGGTCGACATAGACCTTTTCCAGGTATTGGTCCCTGCTTTTAAATCTGGAGCTTATCGGGGTCTGAAACTTAAATTAGGTCCCCGGGTTCGGATGCGAAAGTGTTTTCTCCGATATTTGAATTAATATGTTTTCTCCTTAGTTGGAAAATGTGATTGGACCATGCTTCAAGGTGAAATCTAAATTTTAATCCCTTGCATTTCCCTAGGAGGCCTATGTTGAGATCTCTATATAAACACTCTCTTTTGCCTTCATTTGATCATGAAATGAAATTGGGAGATTACATGATGGAATGATAAGGCAAGCAAGCAAGAGGATGATATAGAGGAATATACTAGGAGGACATATATCATCATCTTTAATCAAGAACTTTGAGGACAAAAGCTATGGTGGATTTTCATTGAAGCAAGAAGGCTCTCTTTAGATCTACTATTCACAACGTTCAAGCATTCAAAGGACATCATCATGGGGTAGCAATTACGGATTGTGAGTTGATAGGAATAATTTAGCCTTGGGGGCTTGGTATGCTTTCTTTTTCATATTAAAATCTATGCATTGCTTTCTCATTTCCATGTTATGTTAGGATTGTTAATCTAGAAGATTAGATCTTGATATTGCATGTTTCAAAGCTCTTTTCAAGAGATCAATACACACACACACACATTACATTCTATATTTGGCTATTCGTGGAGGTGGAGATCACAAAAATGGGGGTTTAACTAAGGAAAAACCCTATATAGCCACCCCAAAATCCCTCTTTTCAGATATTTGCAGGTACTATTTTCAGGAGTTACAAGTGCAGGATAGCAGATCTGAGACTAGATTTGGATACCCTTTTCAGCAAACTCTCAAGATCCACAAACAGATTTTTTGTCGACACTGTGTAGGTCAGGGTCGACATTATTGGGTCAGGGGTGACATTTGTGGGACAAGGTCGACCTTTTTCATAAGATGACATCGGAACAGAAAAATATTTCTAGGTTTTGTTCGTCTCTACGTTCTGGTTCAGGATCAACTATCAGATTTTCTAGAAACTCAATATAGACCTTAGAAAATGATTTTTTTTAGATCTTCTATGATATGTGGTAGGTATCTGGTCCATTTATTTCTTACATGTTCCTCAAGCTATTTTATCATAATAATTAAGTGTAAGAAAACATAAATTTGGCCTTAGGATCTCACTTTACCACATTACACAAATCTTATTTAGGAAATCCTTCTTGTGCCAAATTTTATACCTTACACTACTTAACAAGGCCAACCATGTGAAGGTGGAAGATCATCTAGCCTCACCCCCCCTCCCCCTAACATTAATCTAAATTCCCCATTAAAATATAATTACACACTTCATTCATTCATTCATCCATTTATGAACGATAACATTCAATCAATACAATCGAATAACATTCACTTATATGATATTACATTAATCAATAATACACAACACTAATCAAGAATTCATTAACACATAACAATATTCATTAACATGACATAAAATTCAATATTAAGACGCAACATTCATAGATAATTACTTAAAACAATGTTCTTTCATTATCCAACAATGTTAATCAAACAAGTAATATCAAAGAGAATTTTTAAGAGATCATTTCTTTTTTGGGTTTCTCTTAGCATTGTTAAGCTGGAAAACTCTTCCAGGAGCATATATATCTTCCTCCTCTTGTGTTTTTGATCTCAAATTATGATGCTTCCTCATGTTTTGAGGAGCATGAGGTTGTTGCACTAAAGGGGGGTTTGCTACAATAACAAGTAAATGGGTTAAATTCACATACTATTTTTACTGTTACAAGTATTTCATTTACTAGAAAAACATAAAATGCATTTGTAATACAATAGATATGTTGTACATGCAACATCCACCTGTCAGACTATTCTGACATCTGGATGTCGTGTGTAGTTTTTTGGCGTTGGTTGTCCACTGAATACCGTTGCAATTGTGATGATATGCTATGTTTTAAAAAAAAAATTGTTGTGTGCATGGAGTGGGACCTTAAAATATTGAGCTTCTCTTTTTTTTGAGAAAAATTTAACATTCTCTACTTAACAGGGCCAACCATGTGAAGGTGGAAGCTCATCTGGCCCCTCCTAGGAGTCTCTAATGACCCTTTATGACACTTTAAGATCTCTAAGATGTAATCTTACGGATAGTAAAGGGTCATAAGGGATCTTGGGACACAACAAATGAGAAACATGATTGTAGATATCATGGTCACAATTCTTTGGAGACAAAACATAATTGAGTGGTATACCCAGACGATACAACACAACCACTACTCCTCCAGTTCTAAGTTGGCACTGCAAGATCCAAAAACCATAGATAAGGAATAAATTTAGAGAGCAGAGGAGGAGGGCCACAATGACTGAAATAATATAGGGATCCTATATTATTTTGGTCGATATGGCCCTCCTCCTCTGCTCTCTAAATTTATTCCTTATCTATAGTTTTTGGATCCTGCAGTGCCAAATTAGAACTAGAGGAGTAGTGGATGTGTTGCATCGTCTGGGTATACCACTCAATTATGTTTTGTCTCAAAACAATTGTGACAATGATAGCTACATTTATGTTTCTCAGTTGTTGTGATATCTACATTTATTTTTCTTATTTGCATAGAATATATAGTGTTAGAAGGCCCCAGATGGGCATAAATTCAATGTACAATTATGGTCTTGAATAGATAAAGTGGAACTAGAATTTCAGCAATGCTAGGAAAAGTTTGTGCATTATTATGAACTTTTTCTGAAATTCTAATTTCAGTTTATCTTTACAAGACCATTGATTTTCTGCCCATCTGGGCCTTCTAACACCATATGTTCTCCTAGTTGTTTATGTTGTGTCTCCAAAGAATTGTGACCATGATGCCTACTTTTATGTTTCTCAGCTGTTGTGAGATTAAAAGCCTGCTAAGGAACATGTCATGTCTATGTGGAACTGCATAGGATTGTCACCAAAGGGGGTTCTGAATTAGACAACTCCCTTTCACTTAATAATTATAAAGCCTCCAGAGCCTTTTGTTTGAATTTCTACCCATCTGGGCCTTCTAACACCATATAGAATGTGATGTGTTTATAGAAGAGATCAGACTCCACCATCATCACTACCTCACTGCCTGATGTCATTGATGAAACATTAGACTCCACCATCATCACAATATGATCACTAAATAGGTTTGCATGTCTTCTACTTTTAAGTTGGGTTGTTTTCGCTCTTGTTTTATGAAGTTGGGTGATCCTTGCCAATCTCTCCGGGGTTGAATCCAGAATGCTCCTATATGATCAAAAACCTACAAGGAAGGAAAAGATGGGGTTAGATCCAAAGGATCTAAGCAATGCCTGACACCCTATTACTTATCCTCATCTACAATTATGCATGTGCATATTCAAGCCATACACTTCTAAAAGGAACAAGGATAAAATTTACAAAAAGTCATCCAAGATATAGAAAATCATAACGAAGTCATAAACAACAATAAGTTCACAAGTTTATAAAAATATGTCCAACGTATCTACATGAAATTCTAAAAAAGTTTTAGTATCTACAATAGCCCTCTGTTAATCACATTTATGCATATGGTCCGAACAAAGTAGTGCACAAACTACATAAAGAAGGCATCGCAGAAACATGATTTCTGCTTTTGCCATTGAAGCAATCTCAGCGACACTAGCTTCCTCTCAAGCCTTGCACAAGTTGCACTCATTTCCTACATTAGGTATAGATTTAGATGGGGTAGATATAAATGTGGTTTCATCAACCCACCGAAGGTATTGACATCCACTATTTCCCTACAATACCAAATCTACATCAGTTCTTCCTAAAATGATTATAACTTGTCACATTGCTTTTAAACATTAAAATATAATTCGATATCCAGACCTTTTTTCCTATTTGGGCAACCCCAAAATGGATGCCCATGATTACTTGTTGTGCATGACATCTTCAACACACAAGGGCCAACACCACATTGACACATAGGAACATTTATCGAAGCCATCAACGCTATATCGAGAAATATTGCATTGTCATTCCAACATATCATTTTGTTTATTTGGTTATTTTGTTCATTTATACTAATTATAATTGGAATAAAAAGAAACATACTAATCATGTAGACAACATCTCAAATAAAATTGCAAAATGACTATTTTCAATCATAGTACATGTAAATGCAACGTCCTAACTGCACTTGATGGAAACCATATGCATAGTTGTGATTGGGACTTTTAGTCCTTACCGCACATTGAAATGCATGTAAAGGCATCTATAGTTTGGGGCATGTCAAATTGTGATATTGCTATCAAGACTCAAGTGTATAGTTTGACATTCACAAATTACCTTGTGTCAGCTGCAGTTAACAAACTAATCTCACAAAAATTGTTGATGTTTTGACAATTCCTCTCATTACTTCTTCTCCGCTTGAAACAATTGGGACTACCCGGAAAAGACGAGTAGGATCTACTATACCCTTTTCCATGTTCACTACATGTATGACTAATTTATTCTTTGCTACCTCCATTCCTCATCATGCTTTGTCCTTGTTATATTTGTTGCCGAAATATTGATATTTAGAGTCTACTCACTTTCCTGGGTACTCCCAATTGTATGAATTGGAGTTGAACCATGTGTCACCTACACTATTGCAAGTCATTTTTGACACATCAACAATTTTTGTGACATGATAAGAAATTTGTGCATGTCAAATTCATGGATGAAACATGGGTCAATGAGTTTGACTCAAAATACTATACACTTGAATCCAGATAGTAATATCAGAAGATAATGAAAAGTTTTGATGAAATTTTAATGGGAGATGTAGTCGGGTATAAAAAAGAATGGTCCATGAAGAATAAAAGAACAAAAGAACAAAATAATGGCATCAAGAATTCCAAATGCAAAGATGTAAACAATGCCAGTATTAAACAATGAGCTCATACACTATGTGTTAGGGATTTTTCTTGCGAAATCTATATAAGCATCAATGCTTGACTCTATGACTCCCAACTTCCGATTCCAGCAAGTAACAACACTAATTAATGAGGATTTTATCCTCCTTCTACTTCGAGCTCCACAAAATTGGGTGGGTGTACCTCTTTAGACTCATTGCTTCACAATGAAATCCTACAGTGGATTAGGGGTTCTTGCAATAATCTACTAATGTCTTTTGATGTAACCAATGCAGAGCTTAGAAAGCCAATCCATGATATTAAAATAAGTAAACAATCATTGCAGAAAAATGCAAATGTGATAATAAGGATATTCACCCTTCTTCTCTTTGAGTTTGAAACTCAGGCAGGTTAACATATTAGATTCAATTCTCAAATGAATCAACAACAATGTTTGTACTATTCAATATAGATTCTGGACATTCATGCTCTTAAATAGGAAATGGAAAATGGTTTGATTTTAAATGATTGATGGTAAGGACTGCATAACCAGCACCAATGCCTTATCTAGTGGGCAACAGAGTCATACAAACATACATCAACATAAATTACTTAATGGAAACACAAATAGAATGCCTTACAATCTATAAACAGCTCAAATAGAATGCCTTACAGACTATCTTATCATTCCCATACTACTATATCAAATCCTCATACAAATGCTTATCCCTCTGAAATCACTCATAAGACTGATTCCTTCCTTGAAGGAAACTCACAAGTAATTGCATAGTTACCGTGTAACCAGCATATTCAGAATGCCTTACAAACTAAACATACAAGAACATCAACAAAATATAAAAAGACAACAATAATATGGAACAATAACTGCACTATATTTTATTAAGATATGTATGCTTCAATACATCTAGAATGACAAAAAACTCAAAACATATGACCCTATAATCAGAAATCTACCTTGCAGTATTAATTTCACCATCCCTATTACAATGGAGAAGAAAACAGATATAGGAGAAAGAAAGAAAAAAAAAAAGTCACCGACACCTGTCTGCTGCTCAAAAATATATGCAACTTCTTCTAATTGAAACTGCAAGAATTTGATTTGAAATGCCCTCAGATGGTCTACAAAATCAGAATCCTCATTCTGAAACCTTTTCAATGATATATGATACTTGGCATTTTGGATAAAAATTTGCCCCCTAAACCATTAAAAAGATTTTGCCTTTCTATGCACATTTCCAAATTAATTTCAAAATATTTATGCCTTTTTCAATAGTCAAACTATTGAGTTGAAATGATTTTATTTAAAATCTACATACTTTACCTTTTTATCCTTATTAATCCCAGATAAAACCAGCTTGTGGCACTTGTCACTCAGGCTTAATGGCTTAATAGTTACATGTTGAGCACTTTACCATTAAGCCATTAAGTCAACCATAGGATCTCTTTCAACTTCCAGACCCTTTAATTCTTCCTTTTTGGGATGAATTTATTTAAATATTTCAATTAATCCCAGATTTAACTAGCTCTTTCCACTTGTCAATCAGACTTAATGGCTTATAGGTTAGATGTTGAGAATCTTCCTTTTAAGCCATAAAGTCAACCATTAGATCCTTTTAAACTTGCAATTCTTTAACTCCTTTTTGAGATGAATTTATTTAAATATTTCACTTTAATCCCAGATTAAACTAGCTTGTGACATTTGTCACTCGAGCTTAATGGCTTAATGGTTAGATGTCATGCATCTTCCCTTTAAGCCATTAAGTCAACCCTAGAATTTTTTAGAACTTGCACACCTTTTAACTCCTTTGTTGAAATAAATTCAAAATAAAAATTATTTAAATTTGCACAATTTACCAGATTGCGCCAAGTGGCATCTTTTGATTGGTCCGTGGGTCCACAGGGCACCATGTATCATCCTCTGATTTGCTGCATCAACACTGTACTAGATTGTGCCACGTTTCATCTTATGATTGGTTCGTAGGTCCACTAGCCACCATGTGTCATCCTCTGATTGGTCTGTAGGTCCATTGGGCACCATGTGTCATCTCTTGTTTTTGCTCCAAAATAATAGGACCCACCACGCACTTAACTATCCAGCCAAGAGGCCCACCAAATGGCCTCTTGGTTCTTTCTTTGCATTATAATGTAAGTTCTTTAGTATATAAATACTAAAAAAATTTGCAGCACCATGCATGTGGGATATATCTCTGTGCAATTTTTTCAACTTCTGAGAGTTTCTAGCAAGTGCTGCTCACCAATGGTATCATTTTATGTCTTATAAATACATTCATTTTTCTCCATGTAGCTGGGCACCCCTTCTTATGGATTCACTTTGCAATTTAAATCTTTAATAAACTTAAAAAACCTCCTCTTTGGTTGATTTCAACATGCTCTTTGCTGCTATTTTTTTGCATACTTTTAATGAAAAATTTTCAAATCTCCTCTATAGAGGGATACTTCCCATACCTTGGATTCATTTTTTTATGTTTATTTGGTTTTAAATAAATTCAATCTTCCCCTCTCAAGCTTGGCGCACCACTACTTCGCTGGTTTTTGTCTTTGTTTTTCAAGCTTCTTGAAAGCTTCGAGTAATTGCTGCTCATCTATGACAACATTTTAATGTTGTTAAAGACATCCATATGGCTCCAAGGAGCTGGCCGCCCCTTCCTATGGATGCACATTTGCATTTTAGAAGCTAAAATAAACTTTAAAAACCTCCTTTCTTGCTTGGCGCAGCACTTCTGGATTGCTGGTTTGTATTTTGCATTGTAAAGTTTTAAATAAAAACTTTAAAACTCCCCTTTCCATTGCTGATTTGTCTTTCAAACAAAAGATATTGAAACCCCTCTTTTTCTGGTTTCCATTTTCATTATAAAGTTTATAAAAAACAATGCAATCCTCCCTCCAAAGAATTTCATTTCCATCCTCTGAATGTTGGCCCCATATACTTTTGTCCATTTGTCGATTAAAGTTTTTTATGAATACATTTAAAAATGTTGATTCTAACATACTCTCAAAAGTTCACCGGCTTTACAAAATTCTCTTTCTATGCCAGTAAAAACTATTTTATAATCAACCCACAAAGTAAAACACTAGCGAGCATTTTAAAACAACTTTCAAAGTTTCGCAAATCGACTTCATTATTGGTAAGTAGCCTCCATATCAACCTTTGAAAACTGACAAAATAATGCTTTGCAACCATGGGGTCCGGAAAATAGATTCTTCTCTAGCATATGAAGAATTATCATTAACTGGATGGGCTTGGAAAACACTTGGACCCAAAGATAATAATATGCAAAGTATGCCACTTCGTTATATCCGCAATCCACAAAATTCAAACTTGTGCAAACCCTGCCAAAGGTGCCACTTGGAAAGTCATCATATCACTTCTTGAAGATCTTTCGCTTGGAAAAATAATTAATTCATCCTCATCTAATACACATACAAAAGGGATTGTCCGGATTCATCCTTAGGTACAAGATGTAACTATTCAAACTTAGCAATTAAGAAAAATAGTGTAAGCGCAAAATGTTGAATCAGCATAAACTTCATCCAGATCAGTCATTTAAAGACTATTAAGATATGCTCTGAGACTTCACCATTAGATCAATTATTACACTTACATGCCATGAGAATTATTCCACAATTGGTTCCTAAAAATAACTCTCATAAAATGACCATTCAATTTACTCCAATTCTGCTTTGTACTGCAAACTACACAAATTGCCTCTCAAAACTGACTTTGAAAACTCATCAACTGAAACCTTCATGAACAGGGATCTTGGCTATTTATTCACTCCCATAAAAGGAAAATGAATCCACAATTATCTCACTCAGAAAACCATAAGGTGAAAAACCAACAAACACCAAATTCAACCTATTAGAAACATTATGGAATAAAATAGTGAAATATGCAGAAGTCTGGTTCGGAAATGGCTTAAGAAAGTGACCTATCAAATGGACTCGAAATAACTTAGGATTTGAAATATAGGCTCTTTGATATACATACTCAATATTCCCAAAATGGTGACCCATTAAACTCAATTAAATGCAAGTTATTCAAATGCAAACTAGGCCCGTTACAACAAATTGACACTTTGGCAGAAATGCAAAACGGACAAGTGCTCAAAACAAGACATCACTAAAGGACTCAAAACTTGAATCTGAAAATCTAGGATGTCTTCTTATTCCTAAAAAAGAGTGATGAACACCTGATATGCATGAAAAACTTCACAATTGCATTTGGGCAAATAGGCTCAAAAAGTACTTATAGGGGCCCGTCAAAATGCAAAGCACTAACAAGGTACTAAAAAACCCTTGTTGTATTTTTAAGTCCCAATAGTGGCTCTGACTAGGGACACGTGCCCCATGCAATCATGCAGAGAATTCAGAATCATTGGTAGAAGAATTCCACCCCAAAAACAAGTCAGACTTTCTTTTCTCTTATCTCAAATCTCCTCTCTCTTATTTCTCCTTCCCAACTCAAAAATTTGGAACCTCTTATTGAAAGAAAACACACCAAACAAATTAAGGGAAAGCAAATATGAAACATGTACATTATTTACAAAAAGCCTCAAATCTTTTCACAACTGAAATCAACACTTGCCTCTATCAAAAATCTGATTTTCTTCTTGGAATACAAATATCAAAATGAAAATATACTTGTACTGTTGTTGTTCAAATTCATAAGGAATCATAAAAATGAAGAATACCTTATTTGCAATTCCTTTCATACCTTCATAAGTTCTTCCATCAGAATCAGCATAACCCAAGGTATAAAACTCATTCTTCACATCAACAAATATCAGAAAATATGAACCATAACGATCAGGAAATGCATCACTATAAGAAACATCAAAATCCACTTGCATTACCCCCTCATTAGCCGGCTAATCCATAAAGAAGCTAAATGAATCATACTCACATAAGCCATAGATACCGAAATCTGGAAAAACTTCAAGATGGAAAGACATGTCAGCATGTTCCTCAAAACATGGATTGGAAACCTCTCCCATTCACAAATTACTCACATGGTTACCAGGAGCCAGGTGATCAACATCATAGTCGTGCTCACTACATGGAAGAATGAACTCATCAAATGCACATTCAAACTCATAAACATTTTTAGCCCAGGAAGAGATACATTCTGATTTTTTACTGCATACTGACACATTTTCAACATTAAAATCAGAATAACCCAAATCTGAAAACTCAATGTATTCCTCAAATAGTGGATTAACAACACCATGTTTTTCTCCTATATGAACATGGTAACAGAGAGATGGCTGATCCATACCAATGTCCTCATCAAATGCATAATTCATAAAAACTTTGAAGACGTTAGTACCCCTGCTGTCATAATCACTTTTAGCATATAATTCAAAATCAGAGATATCACTATAAGTAGATTCCACACTTCTATCATTAGGCAAAGAAGTGGATGAAAAATTCATACTATCTTCTTCAACCGGAGCAGATGGGAAAGGACACCAATCGTCCTCAAGTTTCTCATCATGTGCAAGATTTTTATTACACAAGCAAACCATATGCTTCAATTTATCATCATTAAATGAAGGGATTTCAAAAACACACTCATCTAGCACTTTACCCTTTGACTGAAAAGACTCAACTAACTAATCTTCATTCATATTTTCATCCATAATATCATGATAAAGTTGCAAAATAGTATCATACTCCATCTCATAAGGAAGACCACCATTTACTATCCCTCTTTCCTTAAGTTTTTGACACCAAATCCACTTCAAAGCTCTTGACACCAAACTTATTTCTATCATGCTGATGTAAAAGACTATTTTTAGAATTGGTGAAGATACTCTTACCTTCACATGTTGATTTGAATTCACTTCCACGAATGCTCTTATCTTCCCATGCTATACTTGGCTCACACAACGGATCAGCATTCTCCAACATATCATTCTCTTGTGGGACATAGGTTTCAGCATCCTCTTGATCCTCATAAAAGTGTAAAACATATACATCCTCTTCAGCATTCAAAACATTGTTAGTATCATTGCATATAGGATCAAAATGAGAGGGTGTTTCTGATATAACTTTGTAAGGCAAAGATTCATTGAGCAAGTCAGCATCATAAGTATTTGAAACATCATTCATTGCTACCATTTCCTAGACATATGTATTGTTGTCTTCATTAGAAGTTTCTTTTGTATGCAACAAAGGATTATTAACCATACATCTATTCAAATCTGAATTCAAGACCTGATTAGAGACCAAAGCAGAGGTATCAATACACCTACTTGGATCTGCAAACTTTTCACAATACTCTTGTCCATTCTCAAATATATTTTTCTGGCAAATCCCTCTAGAGAAATGATTCTTTGTCAATCTGTACTTGGCATTGTTTTCAATCTCTATCGCTATCCTAAAAGCTTGATGCAAAGTCTTAGGTTCCTTGTCTCTCAACCTATAACTCATCTTCTTGTCAAATGCATTGAAAGTAAACCACAACACACACATGATCTTAAGGTCTATCTCTTTTAGGTATTTCATGCAAAATTCTTGCAAATCTAATATTGAAATCAGGAACTAATTCATCTTCTTTAATCTTAAGATTCAACCAATCAATAAATACATCGCTCAAATTCATTCTCTTACCAAATGGTTCCATGAAGGCAACATGTAATTCATCCCAAGAAGAAATTGAACAAGATGGTAAAAAAGTAAACCAGCCCCTAGCATCATCTTTCAAAGTTTGGACAAACAACCTCATGTATACATCTTCATAATTTATTTCAAAGTCACCCAATAAATCAATGAACATTTGAACATGATGACTCACTGAAACAACTTGATCTCCACAAAATTTTGGCAAATAATCTCTGATTTCATGAGGCACATCATGTGGAAAATATTTAATTCCATCAAAACACAATGGCTCATACCTCTTGGTATGAAAGGGTTTTGAAAAACCCTTGCTTGTCTGAACTTCAGATGAGAAAAAATTTGACATCTCACTAATTTTAACATACCTCTTTCCTAGTGCTGAAAACACTCAATAGAGGCAATCCATTTAAATCACTTAATTCTCATGAAAGAAAAACACGTGAGAAGCAGAATACCTTTCTTGTTGCTACTGAGATACTCTTTCATGGCCAACAAAAGTAAACCCACTCAAACAACCATCTAATATTTTATCCTTCCTTGCCAAAAAAAACTGACAAGGGCTTCACATCTACAAATAATATACTGCAAAATCTCTAAAATTTTACATGTAGATCAATGCTACTGGGCTGCACAAGATTTCAGAGTCGCCACCCACAAAGATGTGGGAAAAGATTCACAAACTGATACAGAAATGGTAAACAAATGATTAAATCCTATGATCTTTTAACCTTCACTTCTCCTTCATATTACAATTTTTGAGGTATTTTGATTTGTAACTTTTAAAACTAGAGATATTTTGAAATTATCAACAATATTTTGTAATCTCTATCCCCAGCAAAGTCACCATTTTGTTAGGGCCTTTTCTTGCAGAATCTGTATAAGCATAAATGCTTGACTCTATGACTCCCAACTTCTGATTCCAGCAAGTAAAAACACTAATTAATGAGGATTTGATCCTTCTTCTACTTCGATCTCCACAGACTCAGGCGGGTGTACTTCTTTAGACTCACTGCTTCACAATAAAATCCTACAGTGGATTAGCGGTTCTTGCAATAATCTACTAATGTCTTTTGTTGTGACCGATGCAGAGCTTAGAAGCCAATCCATGATATTAACATAAGTAAACAATCATTACAGAAAAATAGAAAATGTGATAATAAGGATATTCACCCTTCTTCTCTATGAGTTTGAAACTCAGGCAGGCTAACCTATTAGATTCAATTCTCAAATGAATCACCAACAGTGTCTGTACTATTCAATACAAATTCTGGACATTCATGCTCTTAAACAGGAAATGGAAAATGGTTTGATTTTAAATGATTGATGGCAAGGAATGCATAACCAACAAAGACCAGTGCCTTATCTAGTGGGCAACAGAGTCATACAAACGTACATCAACAGAAATAACTTAATGGAAACACAAATAGAATGCCTTACAATATATATACAGCTCAGATAGAATGCCTTACAGACTATCTTATCATTCCCATACTACTGTATCAAATCCTCATACAAATGCTTATCCCTCTGAAATCAGTCATAAGACTGACTCCTTCCTTGAAGGAAACTCACAAGTAATTGCATAGTTACCTTGCATGCAATATTTTCCAAGGCCTCTTCCTTCAACCTCTTTTCCAGGATCAAATTGAAAAGTATTATCCTGATTGTCTAAAGATGACCTAGAACCTCTTTCAAGATATTAAAAGACTCATGAACTAAAAATTCCTCCTCTTCTTCATGGAGCGTGCAACTCATATTTACAGGGATAGTTGTGTAAGGCTCTATATGACTCAAAGCCAATGGTTCTAATTTTATGGACCAATAAAATGTAATATAACCCCCTATCTTTGTAGTGAAGTCTCTGGAAAGGCAAAGGGAAAAATGAGAAAGGAAATCAATGACTGATATTTCCTTGATGATAGTGCAGCCACGACATGCATGCAAGACCAACTTGATATCTTTTAATATTCCTACTGTTTCGATAGAAGTGTCATCCAGTTGGACAACCCCTTTATTCATAGGCTCATATTTAATACCAAGAAGGTCAACTACCTTCTTTGGCATGATCAAGCTACTAGCTCCAGAATCTATCATAAAATTGTGGACTAATTATTTCCTATAATCAAAGAGATAAAAAGGGGAAGGATTTTCTTTCTTGCATTTAGTTTCTTCCTTTATAGGTTAAACAAAACAAGCTTCTCCATTTGATGTTACATTTGTTGTTGCTAGTCCCTTTTGATTATTAATGGCCTTTAATTTCTTCAACAATAAGCTAAACTTGTTGGAATTGGTATAACTAGAGGAGTTGACATTTATGTTTTGTCATTGATGTCAACATATGTTTTAGTTGAAGTCTCAGACAAACTAGTTATCACTTGTTCAGGAAATGACTGACAGAAGTGTGCGGACATCGTATGGGCATTTTAGAGGATGTGAGAATGGGGATGTATATAGGGATGAGAAATTATATTATATCTAAGGTTGGTTGGCTTGATATTACTATCAGCATTATTTACAGTAGCTTTTGTCAAGACTGGGTATAAAATAGTTATAGAGAATTATGACAGAGTTGGTCTGTAGGTTTTGGAGATAACTTTGATGCAAGCACAAATTGTGATTTGTGAGCTTAATGCATGGAAGACGATATGTTGGAGAATGTTTCTTGTGATTATTGGGTTGTTGAGTTCTTGGTTATGTAATCTAAAGCTTGTGATCTTGCAAAGATCTATTTGTGGCCGACTATAGTGGTGTAACATGTTCAGTGGATGGCGAGTAATGATTAAGGATCTTGGAGTATAATTGATGATTTGTATATCATGTTTAATTATGTAAGATGTTGTGTGTATCTTAACAAGGGTATATTTAATTATTTATGCATTAGAAAATTCTTAATAGGCCAACCTAATTATTTATCATAAACTTATATAAAGGAGAGTTGTTTTCATGATGGAATGTATGTAAGTGTAATGTTGAAGTTACGAGCTTGTAATTGTGAAGTATCTTAGATGTAGAGAAGAGGTAGTGATTGTGATGAAATTCCTTGGAATTATTTAAGCAAATCAAGTTTCTATTACTCAGTTCACTAATTATTTTTACTCCTATATTTGTATTTTGGTCAGTGAGTTCAGAAGGTGGATTTAACCTTCACATTTAACACGATGCAGATGATAAGAAGAAGAATAGGAAAATAGTTTATGGATTCGTCAAGATTAATTTTTTTACAAAACCTAAGATAAAAGCTTAGGAAAGAAGGATGAGTTAAGGAGATTAAGACATAAAAAATTAAGGAAGAGATTATGAAGAGAGGTTGAAACGAAGAAGTTACGAGAATGAATTGAGTAGAAAAGTGAATTAGAAAGAAGAGAAGAAGTGTGAAAAATAGATTTAGATCATAAGGGATATGAGAAGCTTTGGAAGATAGTGTATACTATTCATTAATATCTTGTGAACAATCCTAACAGTTTCTACAAGGTATTGTAAATCGCTTAACCGGGTACCCTTCTAGAATACTGATAAGTTCATTTTTTGTTTGAACTATTTATAAATCCTTTAACAGGGAGAACGTCGTATTGGTGGGATTAAATCTCTTAGAAGAGTAGTCTTAATAGGACCGTAGATACATTTAAAAATGTATCAGTCACTCATAATCAAGTGAGTCACTTGGAAGGTGACATATTGTAAGCCCTAACTAGAAATTTTTTTTTCTGCAATGTAGATTTTTGGGTGTCATCCCCACCGCAGGTTTTTCCTCTAACCAAGGGTTTGTGCATAACCAAAATCTATGTGTTATGGATATGTGGATATAATTATGTGTTTCTATTATTTACTTTATGTTTAACTGACAACATATTGATAATACAGTGAGCACTATCGGTTAAAGTCACTATCAGTGAATGTTTAATGGTTTAAAGTTCAATCAAAATCAAAAGTGTTTTAAGTTTGTTAGTACTAATTCAACCCCCCACCCGCCCCTTCCCCCCTCTTAGTACACCTAATATTTCAAATTAACACTATCTGTGGATGACCATAGTGATGTAACCTATCTAGAGGATGGTGAACATGTATTACAGATCTTCGAGTATAATTGATAATTCATATTTCATGTTTACTTGTGTAAGATACCATTTTTAATCCTACTAAGGATCTATTTAATTGATTATACATTAGGTAAGTATTAACAATATGACCTAATTGTTTATTGTAAAGTTGTATAAAGGAGAATTGTTTCTTGGTAAGGAAGCATGGATGTGTAATGTGGAAGCTATGAGCTTGTAAATGTAAAGTTTGCTAGATGTAGAGAAGAGATAGTGATTGTGATGAAATTCATTGGAACTTTTTAAGCAAAGCAAGTTGCTATTACTTAGTTCATTGATTATTACATATCTCTCTATATGTATTTCAGACAGTAAGTCGAGATAGTGGATTTAACTTTCACATTTGGGCAGTGTGCCTAGGCAGTGAGCCTTTTGTTTCTATTGACTCCTAATAGGGTCTATCCTTTGATAGGGACTATGAACTATATGTAATAATAAGCTCCTTACAGGGCTAAATCTCCTAACAGGGATACTATATTTTTAGTGCATTATTTTTGGGTGATAATTCCCATTGGGTTTTGTTTTCACTTAAAAGGGTTTCCTCGACAATAAATTTAATTTGTTTTTATGGTTTTACATTTGATGTTTTCATATTTGCATAAACTATATGGTTTACAAAGTATAAAGTTTAATTTAAGTTGGTTCACAACTTATTCACCCCCTTCTCAGTTGTGTTGGTGGACTATTATTGCTAAGACAACTATGGTGGAAATGAGAAGGCATCCCACATAGAAATATTGGCATTGGTCTTCTTCATTTGATCTATGATATTCAAGAGAATGCTTGCTGATTTTGTAGGAATTTTAATAACAATAAAGTATGATCTTTGTATTGGAACATGTCCTGAGGTTCCTTTGACTTCTTTCTATTCTGATTAGCACTATGATTTGGGAACTTGACATACCCATCGCTATGAGAAGTGCAACAACTAAATTGAAGTCGAGGCTTGATTTGATGAAGGATGTGAAGCACTCTCTATTTCTCTCCTCTTTCTTCTAGTATTATGAGTTAAGAAATCATTGTTATCATGATTGGAAAAACAATACTCTTCTGGCT
This sequence comes from Thuja plicata, assembly GCA_018584345.1. NCBI lineage: Eukaryota > Viridiplantae > Streptophyta > Pinopsida > Cupressales > Cupressaceae > Thuja > Thuja plicata. The sequence goes on along the minus strand of MU223429.1, from coordinate 19,178 downwards.
GATAATTCATATTTGTAGAGTCTTCTGGGTGTTGGGATTGAAAAACAACATTGGACTGATTTGAATCATATTGCTATCCTGAAGTTATTGCTCCTTCTTGCATAGCCAAATATTGAGAAGATTATTCCCTTTGACAAACACATTGTTCATAAGAAAGAGTGAAATTAGCACACCACTTTTTTTCCTCAACAAGATTGTTTTGAGTACCAAGCTTCCTTACTGGGTTCATATTTCAATTTGCAGGATTTTCATTTATCCAAGACTTTTTCCTGTTTCAAGGACCTTGTTTGATTTTGTGGGCAATGGAATGATGGATTTTGAGTGTAGGTATGATAAGTTCTGCTACCTTGAGCTTTTTGCCTCTTGAGTGTTGTTACCTCATTTCCCATGTTTTTCAACCTAACTTTGAAACCTCACATCTGTTGCACCATCGTTTGTACCAAATTTCATTGCTCGTGCATCATGGTTTTAATCTCTCCTAACTCTCTACAAGATGTAAAATTTGGTGGAGCCATAATAACAGGCTAAATTGTAGTTTTAGTAGGAACATGAGGCATTGTGGGTTGATTAGTAGGTACATCTAGAAATAAAGGAATTGGGGGCCTTGGAGGTAAGCTCCCTCCTTGAATTAGGAAATTCTCCACTTTTATGGCCATATCATATGCAGCTAGAAAATTAACTCCACCCATTGTATGCAGCGTGGTTGAAATATCACTATTAAAAGCTCTGAGATAATGCAAGAAGGCATTGCTAGGAGTAGGCTTTACTAAATAAGGTATTATGTCCCATGTCTTTTGGAATCTATAGCTAAAATATTTCATGAACTCATGGGGTGTTCTTTTAATTGTAGTTAGCTCCTCTTAAAGTGATAGGTGATCACTTTTATCTTCAAAATGCTTAAAGAACCTCTCTTCTAACTCATCACAATTGTGGATAAAATTGTGTGGAAATCCTCTGTACCACTGCAAGGCTTTTCCTTTTAGTGATGATGCCAAAATTCTAACATCTACATCATCCTCTGTAATACCATGTATATTACAGGTATTGTAATATTCTTGAATGTGTTCTATTGAGGAATAGAAGTTTCACCAGTGAAATTTGATAAAATCTCAAGTGCAGAAACTGGTATTCTTTCTTTGGGCTAAAATTAGAGGGCTACCACCATTAAACGTAGCAAAAACTTGATTCCTAGGGACAACCATATGGAATAATGATCTATTAAATTGAGTAGATGATATCCTAGGTTGTGTTCTTATCATAGGATGAGTAGAAAGAGATCTAGTTGGTATAAGTATTGTTTATGAACCCATAGCTAGTGATAGAGAATTCTTATTCTTTCTTCTTTTAGAACTTTAAAATAGGGGTTGAACAAACTAAAAATTACATCTAGAAGATGCCCTTGTTTGTATTCTAGGAATGAATTGTAGAAATCTTGTCTATGAACTGAGATGTAGAGATGGACTCACCAAATACTTGAGTTTGATCCTCTTTAAGGCTTGAATGATAAGAGTAGTAATATCTCCTTAGCATAGAAGTTGAAATCCTTTATTTTATACCAGCAAACCAGTAGGCTATTTCTTATAAGTTTTAATGAAATCTTGTCCCATTGAGTGTGCCAAAAATTATTGTCACAAATTGTTTCACCCTTTCTTAGATGGTTGTTAGCGACCCACAAAACCCTGCAAAATATGGAAACAATCTCTCAATGTGGGACTTTCTTAATGAGATTGAATCTCTGGAGAACGCCAACTTCCTTTACAATACATAAGCACCTAAACTACTACTTTTAAAAAATAAAGGGATAAGGAGATGTTGAAAGGGAAAGGGGAGGTGATACACAAGATTGAATATTTACTCTACTATTTGTAATGATTACACTTAGCTTCAATAGAACTCACAAAACTACACTACTTCCTATATTTATCAAGCTTAGCCTCAGAATGAAAATCAAGAATCAACACAATCAGGCAAGGAATACAAAAATTCACTTAACAAGATAAATTGACTCAGATTGACATAAACACACAAAGTTGAAGATGATGAAATGAGTCCAAATAATAAGGCAAAAAAGAGTACACAAGCTATTTGGATTGGAAATAGGTAAATCATCAACATTTTTTTTGAACAAAGAAAAAGAATTCACAAAAGGGAATTCTGCAAAAAGACCAGAAAAAGAGATATCGAGAAAATACACAAACTTTGCCTTTATAGGTTACAGACATAACCTATATTTAAAATAATTAAATTCAAACCCTAACCAAGGTTGAGTTACGGTCGAGGAAAAGATCAGAAGAAATATGATCACAACTAGCAAATTGAAGTACTAGAAGTGACAGGAAGAGGTTGAAAATAAATGCCTCTACAACAAGAAGATACATCAGTAATAACTGTTGCCTTAACAATTTTTGATGTACCCAGATGGCATGTGAAAAATTACCTCAAGCCATATAATCAAAATATCTACATTAATGAGCATGGAGGGAAGGCCGAAGATCAGCTCAAGCCTGAATTGATGGTGTCATTGGAAGTGGTTGACAATAGAAAATGGTCATTGGGTGTAGCTGAGAGAATTAATGCTCTATTTTTTTTACCCTTATCATTGGGAACCACCTTGAAATCATCCCATGCTTTTGGCGCTAAAATTGATCACTTCCCTATCCACATGAGCTCTATCGAAAGATGACGTCGATGAAAGAAGGCAAAGGCTGCATAAAAAAAACATTTATTGATGAAATAGAGCTTATCAAACAATATTTTCATAGCCTCACTAACTAAAAGAAAACTCCAACCTTGTGAAAAATAGTCTACACAAAACATTAAATTCAAACGATAGTTTCCATGTGTCAACACAGCGGACAATTTTCCCATTTACCCTTTTTCCCTCGTTCTAAACTAACACTTAGTCACCACATGGAACCTTCTACTTTTATTTACAATGCTCCCTCAGGAATAATTAACTTTCTCCACCTTGGATGAAAAGTAAGCTCACTCTTCTTATAGTAAGCTCCATAAAAGAGAGTGTCAGAATCTGACACTACTGCAGAAATAACCTTCAGAATGCGAAGAGAGTTCCTGCACTATTGTATTTTTCTGTCAGCAAGATGCTTGCACATTTTTCCTTTTCTTTCCAATTGAGCATTCAAAAACCGTAGAGAGTTTCAGAAGTGTCTTTAGAACCCGAAGACAATTTTGGAAGGGCAACTCAAACCTGTAAAGTTGATGAAAGAGTTGAATTTTTCTTTCTTTTTCATGCATCTTCCATCACAACCTTTAGATTCTAAAAGGAACTTTGGAACTCGACTAGAGTTCTTGAAGGAACCAAAAACCAAAAGTTCCAAATTTGATAAAAAAAAAATGACTAAGGCATTAAATTTCAAAAGTATTTTTGGAGCCTTAGAATTTTTACCTTGATATCTTTATCCTTTCAACTCTTGTAGCAACTTGGCCCTGTGACCTCAAAACTGATGGGGACCAAAAATAGTCAATAATAACTTCATCTCCTTGTCATAATCATCCATATATACCTCAAGAACCTATAATTCCCTCTTATCCACTTCATGATCTTAGTCCTCCTCGTCCTACCATCAGTCCTTGAGCTACGATCACTCCTATCAAAGCTATTAATAAACTCCTTGATATAAAAGAAAATCTTAATGATGATGGCCTTGGATACATATTTCACACTGAAGTTGTTGATATCCCTTCAACACTGTATCCTCCATTCAAATGAAAGCATATACCTTCCCATCCTCCAAATCCATTTTGGGTCCCTTTACCCCAAAACTTAATCCTTCATCCCTTCCATGCATCTTGGGTCCTTATGCCCCTCCATCTACTTACCCTATCATAAGTCAAGCTCAACTAGTGGTCAACACCCTTAAGTACCTTCCAACCATATATATACATGAACTCATCTAAAAGACCTCCATATAATCCATATCAATTAATTAATTCTAATACCTTTGAAAGTGATTTGGATGCCAAGCATAAAACTTATAAATCCATAAATATACATGCATTCAAGGATCAAGATGTCCAATCTAATCGATATGTCGAAACAAAAAATACTTTATCCAAAATAAAAAAGAGAAATCAATATAAAAAAAACTATGTGGATTCCTAAATCCCTTGTTTAAGAAATGCACTCTAAAGAATCACAAACATAAGAAAAATCAAAAGCTATGTGGATTGTGAAGTCGCTCGTCCATGAATTGAATACTAAGGAAAAATCCATTCAAGTTGATTAATCCCAAGGCTTCCTCTAATCTTCCATATAAATGACTTCTAACTCCTTATTCTGTTTTGGGTCCTCATGTCCTAAAATCCACATCCTTTTCTCCATCAAAATATCAAAATCCTAAATCCACTTTTCCTCCATTACACCAACACCCTTCAAGCTGTGTGTCAATATTGACCTTGTCACCATTTCCATCTAATCCTACACAAGTCTTCAAATATCCCATCGATTATTCAACTCCTATGTTATATCCTTCCATCCCCCTTATCCAATTATTTTCATAAAGTCTTACCATCTATTATATCCATTGTTTCATATCCCAAGTTACCATCACCCTATCAACATCTTTAACTAGTATACCTCAAATGGTCATGGTCTATTATAGAATATATTTCAAGGGGAACTGTCCAAATTATAAGATTCTTGAGTTCTTCATTTTCTATCATGTATCTATTATTTTTTTTGAAAAAGTTTAAAAAAAAAAAGAAGGAAAAAGTCAAAAAAAAGGAAAAAAAATATATGAAAAAAGTAAAGAGATAATTTTGTCTATGTGTGAAAACCACTTCTTGTAGCGTCTTTGGAAAGTATCATTATGAAAACCTGGCAAACAGGTGTCATGCGTAATCCATTATCCTTTTGCACTCTACACTGTGGGCAACTTCTAGGCATGCTAGCTTATCCTCCATATTCCTTTTATATCCCTCATCCACCATGATCCCTTGTTTATCCGCTTTGGATCCATATCCCCTTTTCCGCCTTTGATCATGTTAGTTCTTTTTCTTGCAACCCCCAATCCCAGGTGAATTCATAAGATCTAGACTATGGGATTTGAAACCTAGAACATACATTCAACATCCTCAACAAACCAAGGACATTAAATGGTAACATTGTCAAGGAAGCAAGGCCCTATTCACTTTGACCTCCACAAAACTCAGCTGGGTGTACCTACTTCTAAGTCTGCACAGATAATAAACTCACACTAATTTACATACTACAAAGCAACAAATATGGATAGCTCTCAAACTTATAGACCTTGGGTATTTAACATCTTACCAACTTTATGTACGATCCCACATGCAGTTTGGATTTTGCTGAGAACCAAAAGTATACTAATCCTACTACTAATAAGATGAAAAGGAAATGATTTCTTGAGTTGATGCATTCCTGAAAAATACCACAAGCTCTTCATAGATTAGTGCCTTTATCAAGGGCAACGGAGTCAAACATGAAACTACAATAGTATGCCTATGAAAAAATGAAATCAACACCTCTAAGATTATTGCCTTAAACTAACAAATATAATTATCTCATCTTCAGGTTCTTATTATATCTCCAATCTATGAATTTAAAATCACAAATACTTTCTCAAAACAATTTAACTCCTTCCTAGAAGAAGACTACTGAAAAAATATCATACCATAGAAAGATTTGTAAAGATAATTTCAAATAACTTTGATATTTGAAATGTGTTTGAATCTGAAAAATATTTTGACTCGAAACTAGTGTTGTCTAAACAAATAAACTTAGCTCTTTCCTGGAAAGAAATCAAAGAGATCAAAGACCAGACAATACAACTACAAACATTTGCAAAGGTGAATTAAAAATATCTGATATATTCAATCCATCTCACCTAAGTGAAGACAACTCCATGCTGAAAATAGTTGACCTACACATACTGATTTACCACAGTTCATAAAAATAAACTATTACAACAACACACTCTTATCTGCAACCTAAGACTGAACATAAACTGTATTTGTTAGAAAAAACTTGAATAGATAAATTTCAAACTTATATCATGAGAGAAGAAAGAAAAGATACAGAAGAAGAGGGAATTTCAAATTCATCATGTAACCAACACCTGTCCTCTTGCATATCTGATTCTGCTCCATTCTTGACACTTGGCACACTCCTCATCCAACTATCAAACTGAAAAATATTTGATCTGCATCATCATCCCTTAAACTAAAAAATTCTGCTTCTTCCTTGTTTTGCACTAAAATTATTCCCTTTGAATCTGCAATTTGCCAACTTGTTCATCATTGCAAAATATCTGATTTGTTGATATGATATGAAAACATCTCCTATGTCACTTTGTTTCAAACTTCCATCAAACAAATATTATTCTCTCTTATCTTTGTATTTACGTGAAAAATACCCCATTTGATTTGATCTTCATTTTTTACCGTGTTCCCTGTGTTACACCTAAACATAATCTTTTTATTTTCTACTTTTCCCTTTATCTATCCACGTGAAAAACATCACAGTTGCAACTGAATTTTTCCCGTGACATTATCTTTCACAAAAATCTACAACAATATTTGCACCCCAAAACCATTTGCTTCATTATCACTTATTTAACAATTATTTGTATCTATTGAAGTGAAAATAATTTATCTTCAGGTAATGACCCATTTTGATAAATGTAAAAATATTTCACCATTTTAGATGAAAATATCTTCTTTGTTGCATTTCTGACTGTGATTACTATGATTGTCCACGACATCTAAATTGCACACTACTGTCTTTTCAACTTACTTCATTAATTCAAGGTTTATAGGAGCCCCTTTAGCAAAATCTACTTTGAGCACGTCCCTCAGTGATTTCATAGCATTTGTTGAGATATGTCCATTTGATGCATTTATGCAAAAATATCAACAATAGCATATTACCTTTGACGTTCATACCCTGCTTGATCTTCACACTCACACACATGGACGGAGGTTGCTAGCAGAGGCTGTTGAAACTCAGTTTAGACCCACATTTCGTTCAGGGCCTTTATCAATAGTTCACATGCCCTGGTTTAGATTCTCATATTTTGTATTTATGAGTAACAACATTTCTAAATTCATTTCTTAATAAAAAAATTGCCCAGCACTATGCTTTGTTTGATGCCTATGCTCGTTCCAGGCTTCCACGCAAATAGAGAATGTTCTTGCAAGCACATTTTCAAGGGCACCTCCAGTGTATGCACTAATGGCTGCTATACCCGTTCTCAGGCCCAAATCCTTCAAACATTGCATTCAGAAGAAAGCATATCTCTGTGGGGGCATGTCAAACACCCACGATCTTGTAGTTGCTCCCTCCTTTTGTATATAAATATGTCTGAATATATATCTCCTACAATGGTATTTGACAAAAATCTTAATGAATGTATGGGAAACCATACCTTATATCAAAGCTCCCTTTGCGTGCACATCGAGGGTGCCATCAAGGTAGTAGAATGCATTTTATTTGGAGCTTAGTCAGCGTCGAAATGGAATGGCTAAACTCCAGACAAAATGTACTATTGATCAAATTTGAAAAATCTGAAAATACCACGAATTTTTGTGAAATCATTGTATCTAGACAAATGTTATGCATATTTTATTTCTATGCCTTTCTCAATTTTATCTTGACCCACCTCATTTCATTTTCATTTTTCCACTTTTGCAATATTTTAAATCATTCAATTTAAATGAGTTAAATGTTATTATTTAAATCATTATAAATGACTTAAATAAATCTTTGTTTTGCACCTTCTTATCTAGCCTTCTTTTCTTGATGAATGTCAAAAATAATTTTCACACATAAACAAATTCTCATTGCAACTACTTAAATATAGTCCCTGGTGCATCTGAAGCAAAAAGTAGATTGGACAGCCATTAAAATCATCCTCTGATATCTTTGTTAAAATTTAAAACGAAATCTGCTATAATTTCAAGATCTGACTTTCATGATTTTACCAGATGTATCATAATGCGGTAAAAATAAATAATCATTAATTACATACCTGAGTCCATTTGTGCTAAAATCTGGAAGATGACTGATGCAACAATCTTTATTACTCCAATATAGTGCAGCAGCCTTTGTTGCTCCAAGATGCTTTCTTTTCTTTACAAGATAAAAGACGGTTTCTCTCTCTTACCCTTTACCGATATATTTTTCAGTTTTTCTCACTTGGCATTTGATGGTATTCTGAAAAAACATTTAGGGCCCGTTTGGTTGCACCCCATAACCGGGTTATGCAGCCCATAACCCGGTTATGGGGTGCAATTCCTTGTTTGGTGACCTCTAAATTGAATGCGAATATGGATTTGCAAATCCCCAT
>MU223428.1:199750-212492 GCA_018584345.1 Thuja plicata | reverse complement strand
CATGCAAGATTTAATATGAAATGTAAATCTAACACCAAAGAGAAAGAGTTGTCTATCACCAAAATGTAACTTCTAAAAATGTGACATAAGAGACATTACATTTAAATATGTTATGGGGGTAAATAAGATGCTCTCCTTCTATCCTTCGATATGCAAATGAAAGATCCAAGTTGATTAACCCAAGAGGAAGGATCAATGCATAAAAGAATCCATCATTCGGAAATAAGAATAAAAATGAAGATCTTAAGTACCCATTTATTTATTTTACTGTAAAATAGATTTAGATATATTGATGAACTTAATTGAATTGAATAGGAGAAATGTACTAACCTTGGAATATTGTAGATCTGAAGAATTCTATTTTCTGAAGCCTGTGTTAGGTTTCTGGAAAATCTGAGACCAGATCTAGAATTGAAACACAGAGATGAAAAAAACCCAAAAATATTTTTCTATTCTGACACAGTTTTGATTTGTACCCTCAAGTCAATGTCACCATTGACTAGAATTTCTGATTGTGCCCTAGGGCAGAATCGACCTGAAAAGTCTCAGACTGAAATTCTATTTTTGGATCCCAAAAGTTTTCCAAAAAGGGTATCCAAATCTTAGTCTCGATCTACTATTCTAAACTTGTGCCTATAAGAAAAATGGTTTGTTTGTTGGGGGGGGGGAGGGGTTTGCCTTAGTCAAACCTCAATTTAGGAATTATACTTGAAATCAATAATGAAATAAAGAAGGTTAGAAAGTAGTAGAAGTAAATCTAATAATGAATCTATAATATTCAATAGATATGCAATTGTATTTCGAATGTAAGTACGTATGCAAATATGAAAGCTTGGACTCAATTAGAAACCATAAAACTCCATGACTATATGCTTGGAATCCACCTTGAAGGTAGAATGAACTGAGTGTTTGAGGATGTACAAAGGATCTTGAAGGAAGATCACACCACCATGATGGATAGATCTAGGGCTTGAATAATGAATCTTGAATGTTTGAACTAAATCCCTTCAAAGGCTTGAAAGCTTGAATCCTTGATCTTCAATAGAGAACTTGAATGCTTGAGAGGAAGAATTGAACACTTTGAAAGCTTGAAAACATGTAGAACAATGGATGCTTGAACTTTTTTCTTAATGACTTCTTTAGAGGCACTTGATCATACTTCCTTGGTTTTTCCCTTAGAGAGACTTTTTTGAAAATGAGAGGAGAAAGCTTCCTTTTATATGAAACTAGGGCACAATCTTCTAGAGAGGTTGACATAGGAGAATTAAATTCCAATTAGACCCATGCCCCTAGAAGAGGACCTATATTAAATACAATTTATAATTGTCACTTTGGAACCCAAAATAGCCGACTCAGAAGTGGGATATGAATTTTTGATGACCTCCGACAGTCGACAGACTTCCAAATTTGAAAGGGGGACCCAGGTCAAGGTTGAGGTTGACCTTGACCTAGGGAGTTAGGACCCCTAGAAAACATGCCAGATGGGAGGGAAGGTGCCTAAAGAGGCCCAATCAGGGTCCTAAATAAGTAGAGGAGTAAGAGAGTATGCAGAAATGAGGGACAATGTGATGGTGGTTAAAAGCACCCCCTAAGGAGGGCTAAACATTCTTACCATGGAAGTGCTTCCATTTTAAGATGATATAGTTATCTCTTCCTTCCCATTGTCCTGAGAATAGTATGGTGAAGATTTACAATGCCTCATTGTGTACTCATGCATCAACTCAACAATAAGATTAGATGTAAACTATGCACCTTGATCTATTACTATCCCATGAGGTACACCAAACTTGGTAAAGATATATTCATATATAAATTTGGCTACCTTATGATCTCTAGCATGCTGCATTGATTTGGCTTCTAGCCATTTTGTTGCATAATCAGTGCATACTAAGATATATGACTTACCGTAAGAAGATGGCTCGATATGTCCAACAAAATTGATACCCCATTTATCAAATGGTGTTACCACCTGAGGTTGTAAGGGAATTTTATCTGACTTGGTTGGGCACCCCATACGCTGGCATCAGACAGTGTCTGGCATGCTTAGCTATATCTTATGTAGGGTAGGACAATAGTAGCATGTTTTCAAGATTTTGTATGCTATCCTCTTTCCTGCAAAGTGGCCACCACATAGCTCATCATGACAAGCCTGAAGGATGTCTTAAGTCTCATCTTCGCAAACACATCTTTGGGTGACTTGATCAGGACCTATGTAGAACATAAATCCTGAGATCCATGAAAATTTGAAGCTTTTCTCAACCAGAAGTCTACGCTCTCTTGGAAATAAATGAGGTGGTGTCCTTCCTATAGCAAGGTAGTTGGTGATATCATCATACCATGGATTGTAAGTGTCAATAGAGAATAGGTCCTCATCAGGGAAGCTATCATCAATTGCTGCAGGATCATCTAGAACTTGTAATCTAGATAAGAAATCAGCCACCTTATTAGCCTTACCTGGTTTATTAATGATTGTTACATAAAACTCTTGTATGAGGAGTAACCATCTTGCTAACCTACCAGAGATGGAAGGCTTGTTCATTATGTATTTGATTACTGAATGATCAGTATATACAAATACTTCATAACTAGTAATGTAATGTTTAAATTTATTAAGTGCATAGATTACTACTAGTAATTCCTTTTTAGTAATAGTATAGTTAAGCTCAACACCTTGTAGGTTCTTACTAATATAATAAATAGCATGCTCAACTGTACCTTCCTTTTGTCCTAGCATTGCTCCAATGGAATAGTCAGATGCATTAGTGTGGATATGAAAGGGAAGCTTCCAATCAGGTCCTCTAAGGATAGGTGTCTTTGTTAGAACATATTTTAGCTGCTAAAATGATAGTTCACAGTCAGCTATCCATTCAAATTCAACTTCTTTCTTCAATAAGGTGTACTATGGGGCTGCAAGTTGGCTAAAGTCCTTAATGAATCTCCTGTAGTATCCGAAATGACCAAGAAAACTCTGGACATCCTTTTTCTTTACTGGAGTTGGAAGTGTAGTGATGACTGCAATCTTTGCAGGATCAACCTAGATGCAAAAGGATGAGAGGTAGTGTCCTAAGACAAATCCCTCTTACATCATCATGTAGAACTTCTCACTGTTAAGGGAGAGGTTATATTATTGACATATTTTAAGAACTTTCTCCAAGTTAGCATGAGCCTCCTCAAATTTAGTTCCATATGCAGTGAAGTCATCCACATATATTTCAACACAGTCAACAGAAATGTCAGATAAAATACTGATTACCACCCGCTAAAAAGTAGCAGGTGTATTGCACAATCCAAATGGCAAGAAAAAATAAGAAAATGTTCCCCATGGATAGGTGAACATTGTCTTATCCTAATCTTTAGGTGATACATGGATTTGGTTGTAGCTACTTAAGCCATCTAGAAATGAAAAATATTTTTTACCAACAAGGTTGTCAAGTACTTGGTCAATGAAAGGTAATGGAAAGTGGTATTTCTTAGTGGCTTTGTTTATTTCCCTATAGTCTACAAAAACTCTCCATTTCCCCCATTTTTTGGAACAATTACTAAAGGAGAGACCCACTGGCTATCAAAAATTGGATATATAAAGCTAGCTTTTAGGAGTTTTTGCAACTCTGTCTTCACTATATCTCTCAAAGCAGGGTTAATTCTTCTCTGGGCTTGTCTAATTGGTCTGGACTCAGGACTGATGTAAATCCTATGGGTACAAAGATTTTGGTCGAACCCCTTCATATCGGTATAGTCCCATGCAAAGGCTTGCTAACTGTCTTTCAAAAGTTGGATATGATGACCATCTAAGACTTGGTGAGGTTCTTATTGACATTCAACTCTTTTCCAAAGGCAATTTATACTCTTTTGACTTTATCCAGCATCATAAATTCTACAAATGAGGGCAACTTGATCTCATGTGGTAATAAGGTATGAAGGTAATCAGGTGTTGCAGGAAACGTAGGTGGGTTCTACTTTGGCAGTATGGTTTGGAGAGAACAGTTAGGGATATGAAAAGAGGATGCATTAGAACCATACCGATTGGTAATAATTTCCACTAGCATGACATCTTCCTCTTGGGAGACCATAAATGGATATCTTCCAATAACCATAAGTTGTTGCAAAGAATTTGCTTCAAGGGAAACATCACCTAGGTCTAGCCAGATAACTTGATCAAGTTCAGCTTGGGGCTTGGATGGATAATACATGGTTAATTTCTTGGTATGGATCCCATCAGATATTGTCATTTTTCCTGAGCGACATGCAATACAAGCATCTGCTGTGGCTAGCCAAGGCCTTCCTAGGATTAATTTATATCCTCCTTTTGTGGCTTTGGGGGACAAGATTATGAAATCTAAGGGGTAATCCAAGGAATCAAGTGTGACAACAATGTCCTCCACTATGCCATCTGGCTTAACTGTAGAATTCTCAGCTAACTAGAGTATTGTAGGTGTTTCCCTTAAACCAATGATACTAAGTCTTAACAAAACTTCCATAGTCATAACATTGATGGATGCCCCTAAATTTATCAAGACATTCTGTATTTGTATACCATTAATATGAATGTTAACCACTAGGCTTCTTAGATCAGAGTATTTAGGCATAAAGACTTTACTAAGCATGAGATCTAAAATTTTCACAAGAACATGGACTGTGTCAGGATCTTTCCTCTTTCTACTAGGGTGCTTGATACAAGATTCCTTGATTGCTTTATTATAGATGGAAATTTGTTTGAGGGCATCTAATAAAGGTATTTGGACAGTCATTTATTTAAGTTGGTCAATCAAATCAACTGCAATAGGGTTTTATTTTGAGGGTGTGTTAGCGATTTTTCTTGTATCCCTCAGTTCTAAAAGAGAATATGTGAACCATACTTGGGGATCTTCGTCCAACTCACATGAATCTACTTCTTCCTACAAACTGAGGGGAAAGAAAAGGCTAATTGATGAGGATTTGATCCTCCTACTTCAAGCTCCACATGCTCAGGCGGGTGCACCTATAACATAACCAATCTATGCATACATAAGTACTCTCTACCTGAACCCAATTATGCAGATGTGACCATGGATAGTTCTTAGACTTGTATAAATGGGAATCCAAGACTCAACCAATCTTATACAGGATCCCACTTGCATTAGTATTCTAAGAACCAGGGAAATGGTCAATGTTACAATAAGGATTAAATCCTTCTTCTCTTTGAGCTCTAAGCTCAGGTAGGCTAACCTATGGATTCACTTCTTCAAAGAATCACCAAAAGAGCTTGTATTCTACAACACAAGACATGATATGTATGCTTTTCAACAGAAATTAAAAGGTGAATTGATTTAACGGATTGATGATGAAAACTAAAAGACAAGTAAGGACCAATGCCTTATCTATTGGGCAACAGAGTCAAGTGAATACACTTCCCCAGAAAAACCTCCAACTCCAAACACATAGAAACCAAGTGAAGTGCCTTACAAATCACTCTTCTCAATCCAATACCCAGACATCAAATTTGTATGCAAATATTAAACCCTCAGATTTTGCCTCTAAGAATAAATCTCTCCTTGAAAGAAACTCAGAAACAAGCTCATAGCTACCTTGTAACTAGTGCATTAAAACACCATACAGATTAACACACAAGAATTAAAACAAGACATACAAAGACATAAATGAATATTGCACAGGGAATCCATTGTTCTTTATTGAAAATCATCTAATTCTATACATTTACAAGACAAAGTAACTCAGAAAATGAAGACTCAAAAGTCAAAAAATAACAGTGTAAATTTTTCAACTTCCTTTTAACAATTGAGAAGAAGAGAGATATAGGAAATTGGAAAATCAATTTCAGCCACCGACACCTATCTATCTTCAAACAAATATATTCTCCTCCAAGAAATTTGATCTTTCTTCACCAACTACTTCTTCTTTGCAATCATCATTTTAACCAATTTGATTCCAAGCCTCTTCAAAATCTGGTTTCCCCGTCTAAGAAAAATCCCTCCATGAAAACATATCTTCAAAATTGAAATAAAAATATTTCATTTGACTATAGGAAAGAACATGCTATTTTAATGTTTCAATCTTGCACTTTATTTTAATCTTTGCATTTAATACTTGTCTATGCAATTTTAAATTTATTTTCCCCTTTAATACTTTTGCAGACTATGGTCTCTTAAATCATTTAGAATATTTCATCTTTTAAAGTCTGCACATTTTCTCAATCTTTGAAATTCTCCATTTTCTAAATTTTATGCCCAGCACTTACCAGAATTGGACAATTGTCACACTTTGATTGGCTTCTCCTAACTAGCTTTACAAACTCCTCCTTTAACCCTGGTCCTTTTAGAGACTCAAGGACAACTTAGTCTCTAGATCTCTGAGACATTTTCTCAACCATGGTTAGTTCTAGAGACTTGGAAACAAGTGTAGTCTCTAAGTCTCCTAATAAAATCTACCTTAACCCTACCTTGACCATGGTTACCTTGCATAGTGTAGTCTCTAAGTCTCTGAAACAATTCACTAATTCTGGTTAGATCTGGAAACTCCGTGCAGGCCCTTAGATATGATCTCTATCTGATGGTGGTCACTCAATCTTGGAATTTTTGGTAGTTATCAGTTTACATCTCACGCCTTTGATAATGCACAGTCACGTGATCTCTAAAGGTTAGGCCTTTGACCGCTAGCATCTAGCGACTTCGTGCGCGGTTAACTTTGGGGTTAGTCACATGATCTCATGTAGTTTTCTCTGACCATAGTTTCCTTCTGCAACTTTGCGACCGATTGCCACATGTCCCTTCATCCTAGTCACCATCTACGCCACCTGTCTGTAAAATTTGGTCTTTTCAGTCGTAGACACATTTCCCAAGGCACCATCTATCACCTACATGCACGCATGAAGAGAGCCTCCTGCTCTACTTCACATTTCTATATGTTTGCCTTTTACCTTATAAACACCTTGATTTTTCTTCCCACCACCAATGTGGGACTAAAGTTCTCTATGTTTTAAAGCATAGTTGCATTCTACACTTAAAATATGGGGCCCACTTGCACATGATTTCATCCAACCAAGGGCCCACCAAGGAACCGCTTGGATTATCTCTTTACTTATCACCCAAGTGTTTTCATATATAAATGTTTCAAAAATCCCAAACACAAGCCATGTGGGATAGCTCAAAATTGCACTTATCTCCTCTTTCAAGCCCGCGTAGACCATCAACACTCCACACAACTTTTTGCTGGTGTATGCTTGGGTTTTGAAATTGTAAAACTCCCCCTTTAAGCTACGCAGGTCCCAAACATGGTATTGATAGGTTGCTTTCCATTCATGCACAGGCTTCCAAAGTACATTGCACAACATCTTGGACTCTTGTGCGGACTTTTTGTTTTTGCAAATTGTTAAAAAACTAATTGCAACACCCCCATTCTAACTAGCGCAGGTATTCAATCGTTTTACCTGCTAAATTACATTTGTTTTGGTCTATTTAAACTCCCTGCATAGGGTTCTCTTCAAATTAATGTGCTGGTCTATGCACAATACAATAATCTTTACATTTTCCAAATGGATTTGCAATGAAATGCTTGAACTCTCCCCCCTTTTGCATTTAGCAACCCTCAGTTGTTATGTATTGTACAACAGTTCTTTTGAAAAAAAAACACTTATACTTTATATATTGTGCAGGTCATTTGTATGTTTTAAAATGTGCTTGCACTTCCTTGGTATTGTGTACCTACCTTACTCTTCATGCATGGTTCTCTGCATTCTTACTACTTCCCTTATTACTCCACACAACTTTCTTTTATCACATTCAGCACAGGCCATTGCATTTCAAATGAAAATGTTTTAAGATCTCCTTCCGCTACATGCTGCACAATACCTTTATTCACAATGCAAAACATGATTGAGTGCTTTCAGAAAATAATATTGAAAGTTTTCATCACCAAATATGATCTGGATACCCTCAGGCTTCGACCCTAACTGTTTCAGTTCTACTCTCTTGTTGGCCATTGTACATTTTATTCTTACTATTTTTTATGTTCATGAAACAAATATCTCATGCACAACACCAATTAAGAGTTTTATGTGGAACACATCCAACTCTGATCATCACATGTTAATTTACTCTAAAGATTCTCAACTTATATATTGAGACACCATCACAACAATTGTTTTGATAAATTTATAGTTGGTGAAACCAACAAAGAGTTTCTAGGAGTCACTGCTTTGGAAAATGTTTAAAGTATGGCCTACCTGAAGGCATCTTAAAGAACTTCCTGTAACCCTTTCTCTGATCATTCAGACCATTCTAAATAAGCCAAAACAAGTTTAAATCTGCTAGCAATCTGAAGTCTTATGCTCCTTCTCGTGACATGAACCTATCATCAAGTTGACATGCTTGGGTATAGGGAAATTCTATTACTGGATAATTCAAAACTTCTTATGTAGGAATCACATAATCCCAACCTTATTGTGCAACTCATTTATTTCTCAGTGCAGCCCCATTCTTCCATAGTGCGCTAGCTTTGTCCATGCCTCCACACTTCTGGATCTGAAACACCTAGCTCATGTCTTAGCATTCATCCAACAGTTTAGCACACAAATTATTCTTGAAAAAACTATGATTGGTAGTCCACATGCCTCTCTGATACTTGCCTTGCACAAGTCCTCTTATATTTTATACTTAATCATATCTTATATCTGAATCAGAACTTGACATTCACTATGATAAATTTAACCTTATAGTCTTGGCTACGCAACTTCTCTTAATGTGTCAATTATATTACAAACCTTCTGGTGTTTACTTGGGACACATTTCATAAATGGGTCTTGGCATCATGTTGGAAGTTTTCAAGCAATATTAAAACCAGTCAAGATCTACAGGAATACTTGTAACCAAAAATCTATCATATCACTTATTGTGTTGCATATCATAGAACTTGTTCATAATAAGTGCATAGATTCTCTTGCATGCACTGGCCTCTGTTTCAATGCATTGACCGCCAATACATTTAAACTAAAACACTTGGCAAAGTTTTCATCATTGTGTCAAAAACCCTAATTTCTATTCATGTTTGTATTTTGATCTAAATATGTCGGGTAGCCTTTTGAAATGCGTCAGAAAACTGATCAAATGTCTTCATATGATCTCTCAAACATGCAAGCATACAATTTGGTATACCAACATTCACTCTGTAACACAAATTTGTATATTGATGCCGGAAATGAGAGATTTTAATTATCAAATTTGACTACATTATTTCTGCAAATGAAGGCGTTGATACCTTGAAAAAGTCCATCATGAATGCCCCTTTTAAAAATGCCAAAATGTATCCCGGGAGGCTACGAATGGAGGAACCTGCTCATTTATATGCAGAGAAGATATTTTCTAGAGGGATTTTCCAAAAAAATTTGGGATTACAAGATAATAACGCTCAAAATGAGCTACCTGAAAAACTGTGCAAATGCGGACATCGAAACAACAAGAATTGCAAATGGATTAGCCTTTGCAAAAATAGGAAAACATGTTTGAAGGCTCCACCATTGACCATGGTAATACACTTGGATACAAGGAGCACAAGGAAACAATTAGAATCTCAAAGCCTCAATCTGACATGAATTTATGAACCTTTGAAAATGAGTATCCTGTGAAAATAATTCTGTCAACAATGTCAATCTTCACAAAATGCCTTTGGTTTTGATTTCCAAAACCTATCAAATGAGACCCTTGTAATCTGGAAACTTGGACATGGTTTTAATTTCAAAAAAGGAATTATGAAACTCTAATTGGATTTCTCCAATGGTCAACAGGTCAATCATTATCCTTCAATGTCAGTCCTTCACTAACTTCTTGAAAATAAAACAACAAACACGTAGAAATTGGTTTTGGAATAAGGTGAGAAAAGTAACTAGACAAATTAACACAAGCCTGGAAATATTCATGGGGAAATTTTCCATGATTGAAATATAGGGGAGCATTCAATTCACCATGAAAATCAACTAGGTACACACTGTAAGACCTCAAAGTAGGTCATTCTACAATTCTGCACTTGACAAACAGAGAAACTAAATTAATTGCGAATAGAATGACTTTGGAAAACTATGCAAACAAATTCATGGGGGTTTAAAAATGGAAAAAAATCTTCTCTCTCATTCCTACAACACCTTGGAATAATAATTATGTCATAAAAAAATAAATCTAGCCAAAGATATAAACCTCTAAAATAGGTCATTTGATATAATCAGAATATGTGCAAAAATGCAGCTTTAAGTGAACACCTCCAAATGATCCTCTTCAAAACTCATCAAATCTGATATCTGAAAGTTATGATCCATTATATATACTCCATGATAGGTTTTAATCACATGCCCCAAGTGGTATCTCAAGAAAAGCATCAGGTCTCATTTTACTCGTACTCCAATTAGGTCTCTTCAAAGAGTTTTTAGGGGTACTCACCTTGCCTTAGAGAAAATTTTAAATTGGTCACTCCAAATTCGTACCAAATTTGAGAGTACCAACAGGGTGCTGATTGAAAAAATCTCTGTGGATAAGGTGGATTTTTCAAAACTGGAGTAGATTGCAGAATAGGTGGAGCAATAGTGGTTTGATTCTTAGTTATTTCCTTAGCATCAGAAACTTCAGTTATTATAGGCTCCTTAGGTGCAGGCAATGTGGTTCCTGATCTTAAGTGAATATCATTCACTTGCAGGGAATAAGCTTGCTGCTTAATATTAGGATTTGGAGTTGGCTGTGCAGGCTATTGTGTTGGCTTCTGAGGATTATTATTGGTTGCAGGAGGTGGATGCATAATAGCTTGTTGCTGAGGTGAAGGCATAATAGCTTGCTGCTGATTAGGGTAAGTGGGTCCCCACTGAGGTTGCTGTTTCCAGTTATCATGTGGTTTCCATTGGTTATTCTTCTATGGCTACTGATATTGGTTAAATTGCTATTGGTATGGGTTAAATGGAGGCTGCTGCTGATAGTTTTGGTTATACTATGGCTGTTGGTTAGACCAATTATAATTCCAATTCTATCCTTGAGGGCCAAAATTCTGAGGGTTTTGGTTTTTCCATTGACTACTATTATAACCAAAATTATTCAGGGGGTCTTGAGGCATACCTTGTCTTTGAGCCCATGGTTGCCTTTGAGTAACATAGAAAACCTTTCCATTCTCCTCATCTATAGCTTTAAATTCTGTGGGCATTGAAGTAGTGTCCACAAATGCAACTATTTTGCACTTACAATTCCTTTTCTTCTCTCTACAGTGAGAGTAGAATTCAACCAGCATAGCTTCTGCATCCTCCTTCTTTGTTCATGCTTGCATGCTGTCCAAATGAGTGGCAACACAATTGATGACGTCTTGTTTAAATCCAGATTGAATATTGGACAACTCCATTTTAGATACTCCCGAACCATAGGACTTATGAGGAAAATCTCTTATTCCTCTCCCTTTCTTCATGGTAGCCCTTAAATAGTTCAGACATATATTCTTTATGTCAGCCCAGTTCTTTTGAGTGATGTCTCCACCCGCCATAAGGTCTAAGGCCTCAATGCTTTCACCATTTACACCTTTTAAGAAAAGATGTTTTTGTGACTCCTCATTCAATTGATGTTGAGTGTTGTACTATAGGTTAAACGTAAACCTTGAGACATAGTCTTCCAAGGTCTCATCCTCCTTTTGTGACATTTTGAAAATATCATCTCCCTTCAAATATTGACCCCTATAATATTCTTTGTATTTAGAAAGGAACATATTTCTCATTGCATCCCAATATTCTATAGCATTGGCACCCAACCCCATGAACCACCTTGGAGAAGCCCCCTTAAGAGTAGATGGAAACAATTTCAACTTATGGGTGTCAGTTGTGTAACCATATCTCCTACAAAGGATATAAAACTCAGAAAGGAAGGTTTCAGGGTCTTTAGTGATGAGGCCATAAAATTTAGGAAGTGTAGAGGAAGGTATGTTTTTCAGATTATTGTGTGTGTGTAAATGGGTACCTGTTGAAAACAACACAAACACTCAATAGGTCATTGCATTAGTTCAAATGGTTAGATAAAACATTAAAAACCACTAATATCAGCCTATTGCCTTCTAACTAGAAAGAGTGTGATTAGTTTCATATTTATCCCTCAGAATATGCTCCAAATCAATGACCAATACTATCCTAGCATGAAGGATTTGATTCGAATTTAAACTAAAAATGTGAGAAGCATAC
The DNA here is from genome assembly GCA_018584345.1 of Thuja plicata. Lineage (NCBI taxonomy): Eukaryota > Viridiplantae > Streptophyta > Pinopsida > Cupressales > Cupressaceae > Thuja > Thuja plicata. Next base: position 200,308 of record MU223428.1, on the reverse strand, counting down.
AATCTAGCTTGAAAATATGAAGTGAAAACAATAAACTAGCATGATAAAATGGATGAAATGTGAGTCTAGGATAAATCTAACAGCATAACAATGTAATTTTTATTCTAAGGTGAAGGCCTATTTGCTCTCAAAATAGGCTTCTATTTATAGAAGAATGAGAGAGAGAGAGGGGGGACAAGGTTAATTTATGAATTAGGAGACTCATAAATGAATATGTAAGAGCCATTAATTCCTAAGGCATTAATATGGCATGGGAGAGACATAGGCTTAAGGAATCTTTATTAATGAAGGCATTAATGAAGGCCTTAAAGAGGGAAGGGACGATGTAAGAGAGTGGCTTGAGAAAAGGGACTTTAAGAAAGTCCAGCTTGAGAAAGTGGACTTTCTCAAGTGGGTTGAGTTGCTAAGTATTCCTTAATGGAATGTGACAACATTAGGAGGTGGGTTAGAGTAGAATTTAGGATTAGGATTAGATTAGCATGGGTGAATGGGTTGAGAAGGGTTAGAACCCAGGGTAGAAGTGGTTGAGATAGGTTAGGTTGGGGTTTAGGGGAATAT
>MU223428.1:183040-198737 GCA_018584345.1 Thuja plicata | reverse complement strand
AGTCTCATTTAATTATCGACTAGGGACGTAAACTTGGAATGACATCTGAAAAGTATATGCTTCAAACTCTCTTTATTCTCATGGCTAAACCTATGAAATTGAAATGCATTAAGCTTCAGGAAATCTATGCTAACTCAAATAAATTCTCTTACTCTAGGAAAATATTAATCATGGATAGGAACTTCTCTACTCACCTATGTTGTAGGAACAATCTACTAGTTCTGTTACTAGTGGTTGTAGGAACAATAGAATTCTATTTTACTTCTCAATGAACATGGAAATGATTTCTACTCTAACAAAGGAATGAACTTAGCAAGTGGGCCCCCTTGGACGAGTGAATAGAAACACAATCAAGATAAAAAAATTGAACTCAACTTGTGCATTCTATTCATTCATGGAAAATACACTTGGATAAATAAAACAATATTACAACTATATCAGCTTATATTCAGAGATATCAACTAACTCGACTAACTCCAACGAGTTGCAATAGTCATCTTATTCAAAGGAAACCTTCAACTACTCCCTAAATCTAAGATCAATCCATTAGTGAGGATTGTTATAGATACATAATGTTCATAATAGAAATATCAATCATAGAGAATAAGTCTTCCCATAATATAGTAGGTGGTGGCTCTCGATCCCCGCACTGCTTTTAACAGAAAACTGTATTGAATCGTTCTTCATGCAAAGATCTTGCAGCAATGCCTTAAATTACTTCAACTTCTTTCTCGACTTCTTTGACATGATGGTGCCTTTGCAGCAATGGCTAGCTTTTGACTTCTTTTGCATCATGATGCTGATCTTGAATATGCCACGACTGATCCTTGCAAAATGATTAATGCACACACAACCTCCAAGACATACATATTTTCATCATTAATATTAGGAAAGAAGTGTTAAGTTCTAATTAATACTCTTGCGAGGAACACAACTACAGGAAGGAAACTACCCACAAACATAGTAGAGGAAATAGGATCATCCATTGGCATATAACTACTACATTTTATCATTTCATCCATTAGTATAGTTGGCTCCTTTTGGCAAAGTGTTGGTAGTTATTTATCCTTCATGAACCACTTTGAACCTTGGTTCAAAGTAGTTCAAAGGGGTTCAATCAAACTATTTTTGTGTAATGTTGGTATTTGTAGGAGGAACCCGTGCATACATCACCACATAGCAGTGAACCACTTTGAACCTCTTCGAACCTCGGCTCGAAGTAGTTCAAAGAAGTTCAAAGGAGATAACAACAAACCCAAGGATTGATGTGATAGCTAATGAGCTAGATGAAATAGCATGTTAGTGAAACAATCATCAGGATAATGGTACAGTCAACCTCAAGAAGAAGGTGACCACGAGGGAAATCTAAGCTGGTAATATGAATTAATGCAGACTTTACCCCAACATGAGTGAAGTAGTGGGATGAAATGGAAGTAATGATGAATTAACTGGTTTTACAAAGCGAAGAAACAACCACACATCACATTGTCAGATTCACTCTACTCTAGACTTCATGTTGTAATTAAGGTCCAACTTTTTAGTCGTACCTTGTGGTATGAAAATTCTTTAAAGTATGTCATTTTTCTTGTTTCTTTTCAAAGAAAAATTGTGGAGTCTTGGCTGCAAAAGACTGAGGTTTTTTCGCTAAGTTGAAAGAACATAGGTAAATGCTGAAAAGCCTCCTTTTATTTTCTAGTTTCTGCATGATAGTGTGATTTCAAAGGATTGCAGTTATTTTATTTATTTTGGGGAGGAAAAATGAAGTCCAACATGCATTTCTTCGGAAATACTATGAATTTAGAGTGTCACGCCCCGGTGATCACATACATTGACTTGTTGGTGGTTGAAGTAGAAATAATGGTTGAAAAATTGAAGGATTCCTTAGAGAAAGAGTATAATTTAGAGTTCAACAGTGCATAAACCATTATGATGTCAAGTATAAGCGTGTGTTAAATAATGAAGGTCATAGTCTCTTGTCTATAACCAGAGAGATGATAATGTTAGTTTTTAAGCTACCTGATGAGGCTTTTTATAGCTTTATGCCAACCCAGTCCCTTGCTCAGTTTCAAGAAAGAAGTGAAAAAAATTGTAGTAACATTGCTCGTAAGTGGACCGAGTCATTCTAAAGAGGAGGGACCAACTTGCCCAAGTTATTGACCAAATACCATATGAAGCCTCACATCCATGACATAATAGTCTTGTTGGACAGAGTGAGAGGGTCAAAACAAGTGCTCTTTTTTAAAGATTAGATGTAGCACTTCATAGAGATTGTTTTGGAGGGGAAGAAAAGTCTAGATTGGGCCAAGATAATTGTGGGTTCATTAAGAGACCAACTCAAGAAAGCACATGCAATGAAGAAAGAATTCTATATGTCCTCATACTTAATTTATTGTCTTGCATGTGCTCAAGATCTTGTAGGAATTTCCCATGAACCTTGGAGTGAAGACATAAGTATCTTTGAATATTTCCCCTTGTTGAGGAGAGATAGAGTCCTAAAGGATTATAGAAGGGTTCATGATTTTTTTCTTGGAAAATTATGTTACCAACTAGCTGGAACCCCAAGGCAAATAATTTCTTTAAAAGTACAGAAACTAGTTCATAATTATGATAGTTTCCATATTCAGTTTCCACAGTTTACATATGTTAGAATGGGATGTTTTGATTGTGAGCCTCTTAAATTGCTGAGGTTTGCGTTTGACTACTTTATCCTAGCAGAGGTTTGAAGTAAGATGTTCACGATGATAAAAAACAATCTTCCAGAGGAAAGATGAGACTCTATATTCCCAATTAGACTTGGAGCCATGACATGCTAGAACATGATCGATGCCTTAGTAATAGGTAGTAACCTAATGAATTTCCTAATGCAATTTTATGAACCAAGGAGAGGGTTTGATAACAAAGGTTTTGCAAGGAAAGTCCTTAGTCTGAGTAGCCACCCAAAATTGAACCTGCATATTGAAGATTTATGGGAAGACATTGGAGATGAAGAGGTAGTTAAAGAAAGAAACCTCAAGTGGACATCCTACCACACCCTAGACAAGGTCAAGAACCAGATATTAGAGTTGTACACAAATGGCCTCTCCAGATTTTAGCTTTGTTGATATTGATATCAATGATGAAGACCTTTCCTTCTCGCCTGAACACCATAAGAAAAATCAAGAGGTATCTACTAATAAATGTGAGGTTCAAAAGGAGAATGTAATGCCTAATAAAATAGCTGATAGCAGGTTGGCTTCTAGCTTGGTCCCTCATTGGCTAACAGATTCAGTGAATAGAAAATGAAATTTCAAGCTTGTTTCCTTGCTAGTTAAGGAAATAGTTACTAAATATGTCGTCCATGCCCCAAAGGAAAAAAGGGTAAAGAGAAATACAAGGTTAACCACGAACCCCACTACTGGGAAGGTGACTGCTGAGATCACAACCTTTAAGAAAAAAGAAGGGATTCAGGAACCTGAAGTAGAAGACTTCAAAGTCATGAAAATGAAATCTGGTGTACTAACTAGAGATACTAGGGACCACTTGTTCATGTTTTTGGCTAACCACATGCTCGACCAATCTCAAAAGGATGGAAAATAAAAATGAGAGCTTAAACAACTCATGATCATAATGGCTGAATTTATCAGTTTGCTTAGCGATGTTGGGGCACTGCCTCTGGCTCAATCTCTGCAAGACTCTGATCCCAACTCAGCAGACAGTAAAAAATTACTGAAGCAAATGAAGCAAGGCAGATCCCTAAAGGAAGCAATGAAGAACTAGGTTGATGGCGTCATAGTAGAAGGGAACAATTTTATATGGGATTTTATCATGACTTATGTAGAAGGAGAGGAATTTATTGGAGAAATTCAGACCTTAATTATAGGTTGGGATTCAGATGAATAAAAATGCACAGCCATCGTATCCCAGGTGCATAAGATAGAAGAATATGGGGTAACAAAATTCCTGTCAAAAAATCTGATGAAGGTGGTGGATCCTTGTATGATGTTTATATTGGAAAAGAACTTGAGTTGGAAGGGTTCTTTATTTAAAAATATGGTCACAAGCATGTACGCCATGGAGAAACAAATCAGGGAAATGCACACCAATGCCTTGAAGGACATCAAGGTGGTGAATGCATCAGGCATCCTCTAGTTTGAAGATGGAAACATGAACACAAACGCCATAATCAAAATCTTTGAGGATACTATGAATTATATCAGGGAAAATGAGGTTCAACCAACAACTCAAGACTTCACCAAGATAGAGAATGTAGAATCCATGTTGTACCTAAACCGAGGGTAGTTACCTAGGCATTTGGAGAAAATTTGGGAGCTCAAGTGGGAAAAATGCATGTCGAGTGAAGCTGATTGGTTTGAAGAGTTTACATTCTCATCCAACTCAGGAGTTGTTGAGTGCATTCAGCAGCTTGAAGCTGGTTCAAGATGCCATGTTCAAAGACAAGTAGCGGGAAATGTGCAATGATCTTATGTTTTAACCTATTTTGATTAAGGGATAGCTTTCCTTAAACTGTTTCTTTATTTAGTTACTGATTTGTAACTGTTTGACTTTTCTATTGATCCGAGAGGATGAGTTTTTAGGGAGGTCTCCTGGATTGGAAAACTATATATGCTAGAGCATAGAATGTTTGAAGGGTTAGAATATTTAGAATTAGACTAAGTTTAGAAGCTTTTTTAGTACTATTTTGGCTTTTTTTTGAAAGGAATTAAATGGGAAGATACAATGATCTCCACTTGTCTTAGAATTTTCTCTATACAAGTGTAATTAATTTAATACAAGGCTTGGTTTAAATTTGTGAATTTGAACTTATGATGTATTAATTACTATTTGAATTTGTATATCTCTTTCTCTTTGTTGTTCATTAATGTATGGTGATTTCCAATTTCTCCTGATAATTCTTGTTTTAAGTCTTATAGGAAGATAATTTTAGATAGTTGAAGGAACTGTGATTTCCTTTAACCTTAAATTCTATATTCATAATTTATGGAAAATACCTCAATACCTAGGAGGATTTGATAGATCCTTGTGTACTTTTTGGTCAAAAGTACATTTGTTTGTGTTTATCGTGGAAATTAATTGAACATTTCTAAGAGGGAGCTGTGCCTCACAAAATTTAGAGGGAAGCAATATATCTCATGCTTACCCAACTATTGTAGAATTGTTTGTCTTCAGAGAGGTATAGTGTCAATACAAATTTTATTTGAAGTGGAGACAAATCTGTTCACCAACAGATTTTGGCGACTCTGTTGGGGAGTCCCGTGAAGAACACTAGGCCCTTAATTTTTATAATGTATCAAAATGGTGTTATCATAAAATGATGTTTTCCCCATGCTTTAGCCCAATCTAGGCTTCAAAAACACACAAGAAGATCTAATATCAGATTTAGCTTCTGTAGTGTAGAGATAGAGATGTAGTAATCCACAATTTAAACAAACCCTTTAGGTGCTAGAAAGAGAAGAAGAAATTGCTGAACACTTGAGAGGTGTACCCAAGGTTCAAGAGGTAGTTGTAGTGGATAGACTCACTTATGCCCCCACAAGAAACTGAGAGTTGGTTTAGATATCAAAGCTGGCTGAGAAAAGATACACTAGAGGTGACTGGAGAAAAGGTATGATTGATGAATATTTTGAAGCTTTGAAAAATATGAGTTTTGCCCCCGATTTTAATACTCCCAAGAAAAAGAAAACCTATACCTTCAATAGACCTTCCTGGCCCCTTGCTAGTCCCACTGTATCACCAATTGTTCAAGCTGTAATCCCTCTAGGTGTTGTAGTACCCTCACTTTTCAATACTCAACCTTTAAACTTTATATACCCACCCATGGCCACTAACCAGCTGTGGGATCAAAAGATAGGCCCTGTGAACCTAGGGGCCAATCCTCCCATCACTCTACCTAAAGGTTCTAACCAAGTCTTACCCAAGTTCAATGGAGATGGTAAGACAACTAAAGAGGATCATCTTAGCACTTTCCACATATCATGTGGCATTCTCATCATTCCTACTCAGGAGATTGTGGTTAGCCTTTTTGTGAGAACCCTGACCGATGCTGCAACTGATTGGTTCAATCACTTGCCTCATGGCTCAATTACCAGCTTGAATGATATGAAGGATGCTTTCAAGGCAAGGTTCAAAACCCTTGATAATGAAATCTCACTATTGATTCAGTTGAGTCAACTAAAAAAGGAGATACATGAACCTATGTGGGAATTTGTGGCTAAGTTCAACATGATATTGCAAAGAATCCCCATGAATTCTGCACCCAACAATGAAAATAAAAAGATAATCTTTCTCAATGTAGTACCACCTAATATAAGATTTCATCAGTTGAAGGATGGAGTAGCTGATTTGAATGCTACACAAAGACAAGCTATTCATCTTGAAGACACGTTTATCACAACATAAAAATGGAAGAGAGAAGTTCAATCCTTACATGCCGCATTGTCTACTCCAATATATCCTTTGATGCAGAGGTTGATGAATGACATGGAAATGCTTAAGAGATAGCAGAACATGACCGGTTCTCCATATCAATATCCTTACCAAGATGTTAGTCGCAAGAAATTTAACCAATCTCACAGGAATACTCCTCTCCTGACAAGTTTGCAACCTAGGTTACAGATTGAACCCATGCCTAAAGAGACCATGTGTTTGTTTCACTTGACAATAGATCACGATGGTGAAACATGTCCTAACTGGCTAAGGTGTCTTCAGATAAATGCAAGTAAAGACACCATTGGGATAGAAGAATATCAAGAAGAAAAGAATCCTTCTGACATCATATATTTGGGTTCTTTTTATCTTGAGTATGAGTCCGACTCTGAAAGGGGTGGAAATATCCTGGCGACCTTGCAAGACCCATCGTGCGCATTCCTTACAAGAAATCAAAGGAATCAAAAGTTTTCTTCTGGCATGGGTACATCTGATGCTTCTATGAAGGGAAAGAACCTGGAAGTGGTGATGCCTCCTCAAATCCAAAAATCTCAAGAATCAAAATCCTACAAAGAGGTAACACAACTCCTTCCCCTCCTGCTTTCAATTTTGTCAAATTTTTCAAAACAACCTCTATTTCCATTTCCCCAACCAAATACTTAAGGATGAACCCAAAGGAGCTTGAAAAATTTGTTAGATATGTGAAAGGGGAATCAAGATCAAATGAATAATTTAATAAACCCCTTATAGGAGAAACAACCATAGTTGAAGAGCCGCTCATTTTTGTGTCCGAAGATACCCCATAGACACCGGAGGATTCCCCTTATGCCAATTCTATAGAAAATGAAATAGAGGAGAAGAAGCCTAATCCTTTCTACATCTATTTTCTATTGAATGTGGATAAACTTAGCAATTGTATCATTGATTCCGGTGAATCCAATAATATAATGTCTGCCCTAGTTTCTAAAGCCCTCAGCCTCACTCTAACCAAGACATTCAGCCGGTGTTATTCTATGGATGGAAAGAAAGTGCTGTTGATGGGTCAAGTCAAAGATGCACAAGCTGTCCTTGCCACATGCCCAAACAAGCATTTGAAACTAAGAATCCTAGTCACAGATATTCCAGCCAGCTACTGTATGTTTCTTAGTAGAACCTTCTGCAAAGACATGGGAGGTGATATAAATATGGATTGGTTTGAGGCGGTTATCCTAGTGGGCAAGAAGAAAATAAAACTTGAGCTAGAACCCAAAAATAAGTATATGGTAGTTCCTTCAGAAAATCCCAAAGCTTAGATACTCTATGAATAATGTCATTTTATAAATTATGTGGTTCTCTCTGACAGTAAAATCGAGCCTGCTACTAAGGTTTCAGAAGAAGAGGGTTTATTGAAAATGGAATTTGATGGCAGTTGTTCAAGCTCAGGGTCAGGAGCAGGGGTAGTGATTTTTCCTCCTCTTGGAGAATGTATTCCTTTATCTTTTAAATTGGATTTTAGGAATACCAATAATACGGATGAGTACAAAGCATTGCCACTAGGATTGGAAGAAGAAAAGCTCAGAGGGGTTAAAAGACTAATTGCAAAAGGTGATGCCGAATTGATCATTAAGCAGGTAAGGTGTCAGTTATTTGTCGAGAATGAAAAATTAAGGCACTATAGAAGCTTAGTGCAGGATGAAATTGAGTCTTTTTAAAGACTATTGCTTATGACTCTCACGAATATGAAGGATTAGTAGCCAAGGAGAAAGAGTTGGAAGAACTCAAAGCATTGATTCTAGGAAATTTCCAAAAGGTGAAGGAAGATACACGACAAAAAGTCCTATTTAATGTTGGAATTGTAGACAAATCAATCACTTTGCACACATAAGTCCTAAAAAACCAAAAAAGGAACATGATGGAGAAAAGAAAGACAAATACAAAAGGTAAAAGGATTTCACTTAGAAGAGAAAAAAGCTATGTTACATCGTTGAAGAAGAAGAAAATGAATACAATACTGATGGAGATCACTAATACATTTGGGCCTCATTTTTTACCTTCATTTTTGACCAAAGGTCATTTTGGCTTGTGATGTTCACTTTTTTTTTTTGTTTATGTCCCGAAAAGGTCAAACTTTCAACTTTAGTTATCTTTATTGTCAAAATTTTGACCAAATCGAGATATAAACAAAAAAAAAAGTGATCAAACTCACTTCATTCTGTCTTAGCTAGATTGTGGGTGGGAGGAAGGGCTTCATGAGAATTGTGCATCAACCTAATACTGGTATGTTTCCTTAAAAACTCTAGAGGACACGACATTACATTCTCAGTGTTAGGGTTTCCTAGCTAGATTTGTAATGTAGCTAGGGTTTCATAACGAACGTCCCCATAAATATACAAGTAAATTAATAAAAAAAAGAATCTTAATGGAAATATTACCTTGCTATATGGAGGCCAATCCCACTGGTAAATATTGTTTGGTTTAATATCTCTGTGAATAATTTTCATCGGTGAATCCTCGTGAAGATAAAGAAGCCCGCGAGCAATCCCAAGGATAATGTTATAACATTTTTGCCAATCTAATAGTCTAAACTTTTCTGGATCTACAATCCCAATTCTTAGACTATCATGCCTTTCAAATAATGTTGGAATACTAAAAATCTCGATGAGAAAGGGAATGATGACGAAACCAAGTGTAACTTACTGAAGAGGAAGGCTTCAAGGCTCTTGTTGGGAAAATACTCATAAAAAATCAACCTTTCATCTCTCTCAGTGCAACATCCTAACAATTTCACAAGGTTTTGATGCTGCTCCTATTGAAATAACCTCTCTATTGAGTGAATAGATAACTGATTCCTCTCTAATTCTTGTTGTGAAACTATAGCTCCCTCCTTTAGATCAATTTTGTGTTTTTGAAAAATAAAGACTTGTGTATACAATTAACCAAAAATTAAGAAAATGTAAATATAAAAAATGGCTAATATAGACACCAAACATGTAATGATCTACTATGAATTAGAATTTACCCCACTACTTGTTTTGAATAACAATGACCCTTCTCTGCTTAATATAATTGTCCTCAATGTTTTCTTGACTCCAAATTGCTCTTGAACACCATTTTCAATGCATTCACTTCCATTGGTCATAATATGATAATTTAAACTCATCTCACTAATTTTAAACTTGAATATATGTCTCTTCATTACATGTTTACTTTCGAAAACATGGACCTAATCTCTATGAAAATTTTACATAGTACTATTCTTCCATGATAGTCATGGTAACTCATCATATTCACAACAATAATCCATAACAATATTCTATAGCCCTCATCACAATGGTGTCCTATGTTATTGATAGTAAAATAGTAATGTATTCTTGTTTCATGTTTGATGTCATATTACATTTTGGTGTTGCATTCAAGAAATTTTCTTACTATTCCTTATTCTCTTCATTAATCAATCATGCTCCCTATTTTATGCATCATAGATTTTTATAATAGTCATGAATATCTCTCTATAACACATATCAAGCATTTATTTGAACATAAATATAATAACTATCACTATGTTATATGGACTGTGGTTGTCTATTACTGTGAATCCTTGTAGAATGGTCTGTTTTATTTTGGTACTAGTTTTGGTAGGAAGGTGTTCTTCTTTGGTCATTTAAGAGGTCCACATTACATATCAAGAGTAGAAATAAGGGAGCATAAACAAATATATTAAAATAGGGCTATCTATTATGTCCAAGAAACCTTTGGAATTTGTGTATCCTTGAACCAAAAAAAATGTTTCTATTACTACATTGAAAGTGCTTGTGGTACATACAAACTTTTACAAGCGGTAAATTAAAGAAAAGTACCTAATACTATGAAGTATTTAACTATGAAAACCTAATGGTGTTCCCTTCTATGTTTGGTGGTGGCTTGCAATTTCATTGGAAGAATATTTATTTGTAGCTAATGGGTTATCCCTTGTATAGTTTGTGTGTACATTGAGAAACAAGCACTAAAATTCATTATTAACTCTGCCACATAGTATGCTTTCAAATATCCATCCCCATCTCCAAATGGGTTGCTTCAACCTGTTAATTTTGCATGGGAGATGATAATTTTATCAAAGTTAAATTCTCTTCAGCTGTAAGTGGATAGGGATTTTTTGAATTTCTTTTTTTATGAAGTGTTGTGTAATTACTTTCATGTTATGTTTTATTCTTGAGTATTTATTCTACAATGTAAAAAATATTTTGGTGGATTTTATTTGAGAGAATATATTACAAATGTTGTTTTGTTTTGAAAATGATTTTGTTTCTAAAAAATATAAGTTATTAGTATCCCTTGAGGCTCATCTATAGTTTTAGTCACCATGTTAGATCACATCATTTTGAAATATCCAATTGAATACACATGCACAACTTAAATTTTTTGGGGTTTTGATATTGTTTAGAGTTATTTGCCAATCAAAATGGGGTTTTTTTCTATGTAAGTATCAATATTAGAAATTTTAATGATCGTAGTATGATAAATATGCACATCAAACCATTTGATAATATTGAAGGGACACAAGTCACATATGTACACTATCCTGGTCAGATATTTTCTATTGTCAATTGAAACTTGAAACTTGAAAATTTGAGGACTATGTTAGGTTCCTTAAATTAGGAAGTTTCTAGTTTCACTTTTTTTTAATGTTTCACCATAACTTGTTAATGGAAAATGTTTCAAGTTGCTACCCCTTAATTTCATTTTACCTTTTTCTCTAACAAAATAATACCTTGAGAAATAACTTGTCAATTTGAGTTGACTTTTTTGGTTTCAGGTTGTGCAGGAAATATTGTTAACTTTGAGTGCTTGGATAAAGTGCCGAGATCTATCAACAACTGGTACTCAGAACGAGGTCTTCTTACAAAGGTAATAAATGTTTGTTTCATGTGAGAGGTTCTTTATATGGTTAGAAATGTAATGGAATTCTCCCCATTTAGATTGGGTTGTTTACACATCATGGTCTTTTAAACCAAAGGTTAATAATATAGAACTATAAAATCTTGGCTGCTCTCTTCCTAGTAGACTTGAACTAACTATTACTATATCATCTATTTTTTCATGTTACACTGATGTTTGTGTATTTGATAATCATGCTTGATTTGGAAATTATATTCAATGTCTAATATCCTAAAAAAATTACAATCCCAAAGGAGTCAACAAACCCCTCTCTTCTTAAGAGCATCAACTCTTCCACAACATAAGCACCAACTTATACTATCTGAGCATTAACTCAACAAACTTATATGAGCATAAAATCTACAATAGTTAGGGCTCCAACCCACTCAAATTTTCAAGTTGTTAATGTTTTTGATACAAAGAAATGATTGTCAAATTTAACACAAGTTTTCAATCTGAATTCATCTTTAGAACATACATATGTAATCTGCAAATTGGAATGATCAATGCATTCAACCAAAACTTAAATAGTTCTTGCAAACTGAATGTTGTTAAGAATACATAACAAGTTTATATTTTAGTTACAACATAGCACCTTTCCTCCTGCAAACTGAGAGTTGTTCTAAAAATAACAATAAATACTCTGTTCTCTAATTTTCAACTCGATTCAATGATTGCTGTAGTACAAGATCAATATGAAACAACCTTACTATCAATTACCTGTCACAACTTTATACTATATGCTAACAAGGTAAAAGGCTAGACTCCAAACCAGTTTATACGATTCCAAATCAATGACCTTTTAAGATTGCTTATGTTTAAAAATATCTCAGTACAGAACCAATGAAAATTATAATCATTAATACACCTTTGTAATAGATAGAGAAAATTATAATCATTAATACACCTTTGTAGCAGATAGAGAAAAGCACAACATTAAAATTGATATACTTGACTGCTCCTTATGCCTGTGCATTGCCTATGCTTTTACATTTTGCATACAAGTCTGCCAGAGAATTTCCAACTATAATATCTAGTTAAAATATCCTTTGCATTACCTTGTCCCAAATATTTAACTAAGGAATTTGGTCAAAGAGGTCACTTTCCTTGTTTATGCTTCCACATTTTGTATACATAACTACCAAGGCTGTTGCAAGTACAAGATTTGACAAAAATCCTCTATCCTTTATAGTTTTATGGATCTCTATACCCCACTCTTGCAAAGTTCTTATGTTGGCCTCTGATATTTTGTCTACATCCATGAGCTAACATCTCTTTCAGACATTGTGTCAATGAAGATTCCCTAGGGTAAACAATGAATGAAGATGCCTTAGAGGACTATAAAATCTCTCAAACTGAAAATGGAAAAATTCAAGGAAATTTTTGTTGACTGAATATGTAAAAGTCATTTTCTCACACATAGCATTGTTAAAGGAGTTGATGTGATGTGTTTGATCTTTCTTTTCAAGTCTTGGAAAGATGAAATTATAAACATGGTTCTTACTATATGCCATTGCCCTATCATAGGAAACACAAGGCAGAAACTGTGAAATTTCATTTTGTTTTGACAATCAGGACATTCTGAAATGTAATCAGAAAGATACAACACTCTGAATTATATTAGAGTTATTATTGAATTCTTTTAGAATTTGATTATGTGATTATGTGAAATCTCTACCATTCAGATGATGATAGATTATATAATATGATGTGAAATATTGACATAAATAAATAAACAAATAAACACAATCAAAATTAGAAATACCATAAAAAGTAAAATAAATTAGAGATATTAGTTTTTACAAACTATAAATATCTTGCAATCCCAGAAATTCAAACACAATCAATCCCATAAATTCTTGCAAATAGTATATATCTTTGTGTTGTTTCCGAATTCGATTGTATTTATTTATTTATTGCATCTTCTTTCTCTTAAATTCTCTAACATTCTGATAATAGATCATAGAATATTAATAGATACAATCAAAAGTAAAAACAATGAAGAAAAAGAAATATATTATGAAAATCTATGACAAACTGATAGAGAAACACAAAGAAGGGGTTGGAGTTGTACCAATTGGTGCAATAATGTTTTCCAGTAGCATGAATTCTATAAAGCAGTAGGGTCATATGCTTTGCAATCTATTTATCATAATTTTATGCCAGCTATCCAGCCTTAGACTTTTATTTATATTCAAACAAACCTTAACAACTATATTTCTCTATCTTTAATACATTTGTTCTTTCTAAAACATAGTTGACTTGGATCCCTTGAGTTTTTTTTAGTTAATATAAAACTGGTTTTTTGAATTTTTAGTTTCAGATCCATCAATTGGAATAATCTTGTAATATTTTATTATTTTTGATTATATACAAGATAATACAAATGCTTGTATATTGTTTACATTTTGTATATTTATAGCCTGAATAATTACCTGTGAAGAAAGTTCACACTTGGCAATATGAACCCAGAACAAAATAATGAGACAATTGCTAGGGTCTCAGTTCCAAAGGAAAGTTGATAAATTACATTATCCTTGCAAAAAGTGTAAGGGCTTAAAGAATCAAAGAATTCTAATCACAACAGCCTAGATTCATTGTAGGCAATATGGTCACATTGAAGGGGGATACAATTTTGGTCGATTAGTAAATGTGGATTTCCAACTGGAGGAACATGGAGGTGTGAATATCCAAGTCAAGGATAACGCTCCCATGGAAGAAGATGATCCTCTGGCAGAGAACACAATTGAAGATGATGGTATTGGCATAGCTGATAATGTGCTAGAGGACATGATTGAAGAAGATGGTATTGGCGTAGCTTATCAAGATGATCATGATGATGGTACTAGTGCATCTAATAATAATGATGAAGATGGTCTTGATATACCTATACTTGAGAAGGCATACGAGACCCTATACCAAGGCTCCCAAACAACTCTTCTCTCCGCTATAGTGTTGTTGGTGAACTTGAAGGTTATGAATGGTTTATCCAATGTAGCAATGTCACATATGCTAATGTATGCCAATTTTTCATCTTCAATGTTAGCATACCATTATTATTCATTATATTAACAATTAATATTTGTTATTGTAGGTTGATAGGTGAGTTTTTATTACCACCATCAAACATTCTACCTCGTTCATACTGAGAATTATCTACCATTATGAATCAAATTGGAATGAAGTATCAGACAATACATGCATGTACCAATGATCACATTCTATATCATAAACAACATGAATTTGAAAAAGAATGCCCTAATTTTCATATTATTAGATATTGGTCAGATCAAGTAACAAAAAAGGTGCCTCACAAGGTTCTTCGGTACATTCCCATTATTCCACGTCTTCAATGATTATTCAGGTGCACTAGCTTGGCACAATTTATGGATTACCATGCATGCAATAGAAGTCAAGATGAAATTATACAGATACTTGTAGATGGTTCCACATTTAAAGACATAGAAACAACATCACCACACTTTAAAGAAGAACCTCATAATCTCAAGCTTTCATTGGCAGTAGACGGTATCAATCCATTTGGAGATATGAGATCTGTTTACTCAGTGTGGCCTATTTTTGTTATTAACATTAACATTCCTTCTTAGATGTCCATAAAGAGGGAGCACATAATGTTGTCGATGATTGTACCAGGTATTTTTTCATTTAATAGTTATCTAAATTAATTTATAAACACCACATCAAAATGGTCATAATAATTATGTAATGTTTTTGTTCATTCAACTAGGTAAGTACCAAGTTAAAGAAATGAACGTGTATATTGAGCCCCTTATTGATGAGTTGTTGAAGTTATGGAATGGGGTCACTATGTATAACATCTCTAGACCAATAGGAAAAAAGACAATTTCAATTCCATGAAATGCTTGTATGGACAATACATGATGCCTTTGGGCTAACTCATTTTTGCGATATGTTATATATTGTTAAGGTCACATATTTTTGGTATGTTATAGTGCTTACACATTATTGCTGTATGTTTAAGTTGTGCATGATAATTGTACATGATCCAATTGTATGGTAGCTTTTAGGTCTTCAGATAGAGTAAATTCACATGTCCAGTTTGTGGTTCGAAGATGAAATCTCGTTGTTCAAGAAGTTTAGGAAAATAGGTGTTTGATGAGTTTAGGCACTTTCTCCACAATAATCATCAGTATCAAATTATTGAAAACATATTTTTAATGGGAAAGAAGAGACAAAATCTAGGCCACAAAGAATGACACCTCATCTATGGAAGTTGGAATACAATAGACTAAATCACCGAGGTAATGTCATTCCATCTGATGATTTTTGTTTGAAATTTATATTTTGATATTGTCTTTTATTTACTAATGATGTAATT
>MU223428.1:152151-170009 GCA_018584345.1 Thuja plicata | reverse complement strand
CTCTGACTAGATTTTCTTATTCTCATAGAAGACTTAAATGCAGACTCTAAACTTGGTAAGACACTATTATCAAAATTATTCATCTCAAATGAAACCAGTCTACCAATCAGGCTATCAAGAGTGACTGCATTGTTTTCTACTGCTCTCATTTCTTGAATAATAGAGACTGTAATAGCATATACAGGCAATAACGTTCTTAAGATTTTACTTACCACTGTCTCCTCTTCAAGTGTACCTCCAACGCCTCATATAGCATTGATTACTTTTATTCTTGTGCTATACTGAGTGATGTTTTCACCTTCTTTCATTCTGAGATCATCAAACTTTCCTCTAACACTTTTTACCTTGGCTCTCAGAATATTTGTATCACCTCCATGTACAAGTTTTAGCTTATCCCACATTGTATTTGCATTTTTGCAATCTTTGACACCTCAAATTCAGCATCAGAGAGTGAGGAAGAAAGCTCTATAACCATGCAGTTATGTTCATGCTTTACTCTCAATTTATCTACCATCAATGGTCTTGTAGGCAACATATATTCAGTATCTAAGTATTGAGTAATATAATTCCCAATACCTGATAAGTGGAGTCTTATTCTTCTTTTCCATGAAGCAAAGTTGTCTTTGTTCAACTTGGGCACATCTTGTCTGTTCATCTTGTGATCTTTAATTAGGTCTTGAAACCTTCCTTCTAAGCACACAAGCTCTGATACCATTTATTAGTAATAACTGAGAGGGGGGGGCATGAATCAATGGCCTCAAAAATTTATCCTTTAAACTTTAATCCACCAATCAGTACACCTCAGATTATTAAGTCCCTACAAGATGTATGCCTTGAAAATACTTTGAATTAATTAACTGTCTGTCAGTTTACCTTGTCTGTCCTTATTCTCCTTGATTACCGATAAGAAGTAAAACTTATTTACCGAAGCTCAGTAAATATGTAGAGTAAACCAATCAATCCAAAAATGCATATGTGAAATGTAAAACAATAAAGTAATAAACCATACACACATAACACATGGATTTTTAATGTGGAAACCCTGTTAAGGGAAAAACCACTGGGACCGGTACCCCAAATTTTCACTCTTCTGAAGTGAGTCCTGTTAGGAGCCAACCCTATTAAAGGTTACAAACACATGGTTAAGTGTGACCTTGTTAGAGGATTTTTATACATAGGTTGTCACTTAGTATCTGGCATCTATGCTACCATCCTTGAATCAGCTTTTAGACTGTCAGTAGGCTTTATGCTAATCTTACTACCATCCTTGAATCAACCCCCTTCTTAGACTGTCAATAGGCTTTAGGTAAGACTGATGCTACTATCATGAACCAAAATTTTTTGTAATCTGTTAGGATATACCTTAATTATAGAAGATGGTTAAGTCCTGCTCTATTAAGAGACTTAATGCTTTAATGGTTAAACTGAAACACAATGACCTATTTCCAATGCAACTTTGAATTGCAGATATTCAGATCTATCTATGTACAATACCTCTTTGATCAATGTATCAATTAAATTCCTTTGTGCTTCACACATTCTACTTTGTGATGTTGTGCTTCACTATTCATCGGTGTCTACAGAATTCTTTAAACTTGAAGTTGAACCTAAACTTGAACTAATTTCATCTCAAGTTCAAGTTCAAGTTCAAGATCGAGCTGAACCCAAAGTTTGGTTGATTAGATCAAGTTAAAGAGTAAAAGAGAGGGTTCAGAGGTAGAAAGCTACTCCCAGCATCTTTGTGGAGTTGGATTCATCAGATCTAGATCCAAAGGTGATCACCATCGAAGACTATAGAGTACCTAAGATGGCTGATGCTCAACATATTTAGGAGGAAATAGAAGACATTCTGAAAGACTCATTAGCTCTTTTGAGTAACTATGATACTCAAAAGAAATATTCTGCTGCCCCACCATGGCTGGAGACCCCGATAGCCAAGAAAAGAAATGTAGTTCCTTTGTCAGTACCCATTGATGATGTAGTGAGCAGGTGCCTGGGAAAATCTTCTAAAGTAAATAAAATGAAGATGGAATCTAAAATTGATTTTGATTAAAATAGTGGTCACCAGATAGCCAAAATTGCAAAGCCTAAAGAAGACAATGCCAAAGGAGAAGCTTTAGTCCAAGACTTTCAGATATCCAAAGTGGATTTAGGAAGAGACACCAGAGCCACTGATATGAGATTTTTCAAGGTGTCAAACAAGAAAATTGCCAATAGAGTTTGGAAAGATTCCAAAGATAAACAAGAAATTAAAGAGGCTATGAAGAGTATGGCCCAATAAATCAATGCCATCCAACATCCTGGAACCTTTTCCTTTGAATGAAATGCTGGCATCCATTGACATGAAGTCCCCTGATAATCAATGATTTCTTGACCAAATTCAAAGAAGCAAGGCAGTGAGTAAAGCATTCGATGATTGGGTTGAGCATGTAAAATCAGAGGTTGGAAGGCAATTAAGTCATCTAGATAAGACCCATAACGACGAAAATCACCTAAAAAAGAAAACAAAGGCCAACATTAGAGAGTGGGAGATGGAAAAGACAACATGGAACAAAGAACTCCATTGGATCAAAGAAGTTGAGGAGTACGGTTTGTAGAAGTTTCTCACAGAAAGGTCAATGTCAGGACTGGATGATAAAATTCTTTATGTTATAAAGGAATTCATAGAATGGAGAAATGAAGTTGTGGCTACAGGAATTTTTGAAGTAAAGGATCTCATGAAGGGGCTGGGGACTATTAAGGAGATCATTTCTAATGATATAAAATGGATTGATGAACAGTGCCAAGAAAACCATGAAGAGGCAGATAAGTCAGTTGAACAAATAATCAAAGATGTGAACACTTGGTTTGACAAGCTCAAGGGGATGAAGGCACCTAAAGATGAGCATTTTATGAAAGTCACATGGATAGAATCAATGATGATCCTTCAGCAAGGTCATTTGGTTATGCACAAAGAAAAGGTAGCCGAGATCAAAAGAGAAAAAGAAGCCTGGAAACAGAGATCAGTTTTATTGGTTTGCCACATCAACCGGTAATATCTGCATTTACAGCCACATATGAAGATTGGAGTACAACACGTCTTGTAGTGATCTCAACTACTTAACCACGTGGAACACTTGGCAGCCTCTTAGAGGCATTTTTTCTCCCAGTCCAGTTTTGTAGCTTAATGCTTAAGATAGTTAGGGGATCTAGAGATCTTTCACTTTTCAATAAGACTTTTTTTACCAAGTTAGTTGTTGTGGCCCTGCATGGCTATTTATTGGAAACTTTTAATTATTTAAGGGTTTAGCTCTAAGTTGGATAGAAACTATTTTCTAAAAAACTTAACTTCAAAGTGTTCAGAAAATTGGTATTACAGAATATATGAAATATCTTATGGTGTTATGTATATGTTTAAGCTTTTGAAGTGATAAATACTACTATTTGTCTTATCTGCTTTATTTTCTTATGAAGATGAGTCGTGTTGGATAAAGCTTAACTGTGATATGAATGGATTTTGTGCTTAGAAGTGACAGAGTAAATGATTATTCAAGTTTAGATTCATAAAATTTGAAGGTTGATATTGAAACAAAAAAATAGAGGATTTTCTCAAAACTTGCAAATTATTTTCATGTTGATGAACTGGATGTTTTCCTTAAGTGTTTTATGGTGAAAAGCACACATAATGTTACTTTTCTTTGTTCAATAAAATCATATTGAAAAATCTTTTTTTGAAGGTAGCTGCGCCTTATAGTTTGCAGAGAGTTTACTTTGACAAACTCATTTGTTAGTATTGAGATTTATTTCTTCTTCCTTTCTCCTTAAAAGAGTCTGAGATTACTTTTGAGAAGAGGGAAAAAATTGTATACTAACAGTTTTTGGTGACTCCGCTGGGGAGCTTTAAGGATAGATTGGGTGTTTTTGTATTCGATGATCAACTATGGTGTTTCCCGCTGAAGTTACCCTTGGTCAACAAGAAATTCCTCTGGTTTTACAACCAGACCTCAATTTTTCCAATATTCAAGAGGACATAATCGCTTATCTTAATGCAAAAACTTGGAATTTGAGAACAAACAATCAGCAATACCATCAAGTAAGGTTAACCCTTGAAGAAGAAGAAATTGGGGAGTGGCTCAGAGGTTTTCTTGTAGCTCAGGAGGCTACTGTAGTGGACAGGGCAGTCCGAAGGCCCTAAGAATAGTTGATTTTATCTGTCTCAGTTTAAACTCAGTAAGCTCGCTGATAAGAGATTCATAAGAGGAGATAGAGTAAAAGGGCTTGTAGATTCTAATTTTGAAGATTTAGCAAGACTCAATTTTAAACCCCAAACTCCTTCTAGGTGAAGATGTTATAAAACTTCTAGTAGGCCCTCTTCTCCCACTAAGTCTCCTCTAAGCAATTTTAGTTCCTTGTTCTCACCAGGAACCGTAGCCCCCACTTACATAAATTTACAACCATTGAATTTTATCTTGCCTCCTATGGCACACAATCAACCCTGGGGTGCGGCTGTAGGACCTTTAATCTTAGGAGCAAATCTAGGAAATCTACCAAAAGGTCGTGATATCCTACCCAAATTTAGTGGTGATGGAAAGAAAACCCTTGAGGATCATTTGAATGCTATTAATACATCATGTAGAGTTTTAGCAATGGGCACTCTGGATGTGGCTATCAGGCTTTTTGTCTTGACCTTAACAGAGGCTGCAGCCGAGTGGTTCCACAGTTTACCACATGCCTCCATTACAGACTGGGATACAATGAAAATGACATTCGAGACAAGGTTCAAATCGGATGATGGTGGAAATACACTTCTGATTCAATTAGGTCAAATGAAGAAGGAGATTCAAGTACCCATGAGGGAGTTTGTAGCAAGATTCAACAAAGGAATCCAAGTGATTTCAACTGCAAGTAGACCCAATGATGAAAATAAAAAAGGTTTTTTCTTGAATTCTATGCCACCCGATGTTGCATTTCCATTAAAAAGAGCTAGACCAGCCACCTTAGCAGCTGCCCAGACTCTGGCTATTGAACTTGAAGATGATCTCATTATAAGTGGTAAATGGAGAAAAGATGTTCAGGCATCCAGTTCTCAACCTTCTACTTCTTCATCATCAGATCCTGTGATTCAAAGATTGATGAATGACTTGATAACCATCAAGTGATAATTGCCTAAACCTACTAGCCCTTACCAAGATATCTCGTAGAAATATCCAATGTAGGGGTCCTCAGCCCCTGGAAAGCAGTTTAATTTGCCTCCTTCTCAACAGAGACTGCAAATTGAACCTCCGCCAAATAAAAGCAATATGTGTATTTTCCATCTTACAGATGAATATGAGGGAATTTTATGCCCTAAAAATATAAGGCACATACAGCTTGAAGCTGAGAAAGAAGCCGCAGCTAAGGTGAATATTGAAGACATATCCTCTGAAGTGCCTGGCAACTCTAGAAACTTTTACCTTGAATATGAATCAAAATCTGAAAAGGGGGGAGACATATTGGTAACTTTAGAGGATACCTCTTGCTCAATTTTGACTAGAAACCAGCGTGGAGGAAAAGTGGGTAATTGGGCGAGTGCAACAGCTAAAGGTAGTGACGGGCAAGTCAATGACCACCCAAAGATTTTGAAAGCAAATAGTTCAGAAGAACAAGTCATGAAAAGGTCTAATTTTGACTCAGCTTTTAATATAGTTGATTTTTGTAATACTTCAAAAGTAAAAATCTCAGCTGCAGAATATCTAAAAATGAATCCTCAGGAGTTAGATAAATTGGTTACTTATGTCAAAGGTTCCCCTACTAAATCTAGAGACCAATAGACAAGAAATGCATGCTTCAAAGGAAAATCTCCAAAGAAAGAAGAGACAGTTGAGAAAAAACTTGTCGAGAAACCTGTTCTTACTATTTCTAGTGGTTTGAAACTTGAACCTTTTTATGTGTCCCTATTTATTCATGGTTTCAAATTAAACAACTGTATCATTGATTCAAGGGCATCAGATAATATTATGCCTGCATCTGTGGCCAAAGCATTGGATCTCCCCATGACCGATACCTTCCGGCATTGCTACTCTATGGATGGTAAACAAGTCCCACTCCTAGGTCAAATTAAAGATGCCCAGGTCACTCTAGCGGCTTTCCCAGATAAGAGATTGAAATTAACCATTCTCATAGTTGACATTCCAGCTAGCTACGGTATGCTTCTTTTTCACACCTTTTGTAGGGATCTCGGTGGTGAAATAAAGTTAGATTGGTCTTAGGCCACAGTTCCTATAGGAAATAAAAGAGTCACTCTTCTGCCAGAACCCAAATCCAAATACACGGTTTTTCCCTCAGAAGACCCTAAATCCCAAATCTTGTATCAATAATCTGAGTTTGCTAATTATGTTATCTTATCAGGGGACGATGTCCCAAAGTCAGTGGTTACAGATAAAGATGGCCTTTGGACTCTTGAGTTTGATGGTAGTTGCTCTTCTATAGGTTCAGGGGCTGGAGTAGTCCTCATTTCCCCTGCTGGACTCACATTCCCTTTCTCATTTAAGCTTGTGTTTGACAATACTAACAATACAATGAAATATGAAGCCCTACTATTAGGTCTAGAAGAAGCCAAGAAAAAGGGGATTAAACTTTTAAAGGCACACGGAGATGTAGAACTCATTGTCAAACAAGTCAAGAACATGTTTTCAGTAAAGAATGAGAGACTGAGGCACTATAGAAATAGAGTGTGGGATGAACTCGAGTGGTTCTAAGCTTTCTTAATAGAAGAAATTCCTAGGGAATATAAATCCAGAGCTGACGCTCTTGCAGGGTCAGGATCATTGCTCATACCACACCCAGATTTTACAAAAGATCGTTATTCCATTGAAGTCATTCATAGGCCTAGTGTTCCTGATAATGCCCATTCCTAGCAAGTGTTCAGAGATGATGCTCAAATAAATGAATTTCTACAGGGTGTGGATAAGTTTACAAACAACTATTATGAAGGGTCGGAGTCTAACTGTCATGAGTTCTGCCCAGGAAAGAAATCTGATGTTTCAGAGGATGTGATTCAACTCAAAGGAAATTCTATACCCAAAGGATTGGTGGAGTTAGAGAGACTGTTTGATAGGAGAGATTGTTATTTAAATTTCCCTGACATGCCAGACACCCCTCCATCAAGTGATTACAAAAAAATTAATATTGGTGATGAGTTCAATCCCAAGATGGTTAACCTGGGGGTGAGTTGTAATGAAGATGAAAGAGTTTGTGTCACTAAGTTATTAAAAGAATACGGTGACATATTTTCTTGGACCTATGATGACTTAAATAACTTTAGGCAAGGACAATTTACACACCATATTCCCTTGAAGCCCAGTACGCCACCGTTCCATCAGAAATTAAGAACATATAATCTGAAGGTGTCAGATGCCATTTTTAAAGAGATTGACAAAATGCTTCAAGCAAGAATCATCTTTCCAATACATCATTCCACATGGGTGGCCAATATTGTTCCTGTGTGGAAATGAAATGGAGAAATCAGAATATGCATGGATTTTAGAAACCTCAATCAGTCAAGCCTTAAAGATAATTTCACCTTACCTATGATGGATCAGATTCTTTAGATAGTAGCTAGCTCAAAGATGTTGTCATTACTTGATGGTTTTTTGGGTTATAATCAAATCAGTGTTGCAGAGGAAGACCAGCACAAAACGACCTTCACCACATCTTGGGGCACATTCAACTACAAAAGAATGCCCTTTGGCTTAATTAATGTTGGAGCCACATTTCAAAGAGCCATGAATTCCACTTTTGGTCATTTGTTAAACAAGACCATCACCATCTATTTAGATGACATGACAGTTTTCTCACAGAGGCATAAGAAGCACTTAAAGGACCTGAAAGAAGTTTTGCAAAGGTGCAGGGATCATGGTATTTCTTTGAATCTGAAGAAATCAATTTTTTGTGTGACGGAAGGTAAGTTGCTGGGTCATTTGGTTTTGAAATAAGGTATTAAAATTGATCTAGAGAGAGTCAAAGCTATTCAACAGCTATGTCTACCTATTAATTGAAAAGAGGTTAAATCATTCTTTGGTCAAGTTAACTTCTTGAGGAAGTTCATACTTGATTTTGCTGAGACATCAAAACTGATGGTGGACTTATTAAGAAAGAAGAAAAATTTCAAATGAGATGAACTAGTTGTCAAATCATTTGGCAAGATTAAAGAAGCCATATCCAATGCTTTGACATTGATACACCCAGATTTCAAAAAAGACTTTATTATCTACTATTACACCTCAGAACACACAATGTCTAGAGTGTTATTACAAAAAAATGAAAATGGTGAAGAAGTACCTATCTCCTTCATGAGCATGCCACTCAAGAAGCATGAGTTACGATATTCACAAATAGGGAAACATGCATTTGCAGTAGTAAAGGCAGTTAAGCAATTCCGATACTATATACTGCATTCACATTCTATGGTCTTTGTTCCAAACTCTGCTGTCAAGACTATTCTTACTCAACAAGAAGTTGCAGTAAATAATAGGGCTAGCTGGGTTGCAAAAGTTAGTCATATTGGTGAGATGTCATTGTTCTATCCAAAACTTCCCAAAGAGGAGATTAGAACCCACTTGTTATCTTCTCTCCCAGATATAGGGGACACCTACTTGTTGAATGTAAACTTAGGGGAGCTCTGCAATAGAGTTCGAAATGCTTTTGAAGGTTCTTTTTCCAGAAAGCTAGTAGGAAGCAGACTTTTAGAAGCCGTTGCATTTCCTCCTGCCCTAATTTTCCATGAACTAGTGTTAGAGTGAGCCAATAAGTATGATGCCAAGAACAGATGTATTAAGGATGTGTTAGGAGAAATCTTGGTCAAAATCAGTCGAGAAACATTAATGGTGGCCTTGAGCCATATGAACCATGGACTTATACAAAAGCTGATCATGTGTATGAAATAGATAAGAAGAAGTATAGTTCCTTGATAGCCTAGGCATGGCTTTTGAAACTAGAGAAAGGAGGATCCAGGTTGCCAAAGCCTCTGACAATTGAACACTTTCGAAAAGACATTACCGATATGGTTCTTCTAAATAGGGTGAAAGGGAATCCTCATGCATTTCATTGGGAAAAATGGATGTACTTCTTTATCCAGAAGATTATAGAAGGAGATAATCTTATATACTGGGTTGACCTAATAGCAGAAGAACTCCATAGAAATATCTTAAATGTGACAAATTTGACAACATTTTATATGTCTTCCTACCTTGTTTATGTCTTAGCATGTTGCAGGGCTTGGGAGGGATTACCTCATGAAGTATGGACATGTGATATGAAAATATATGATTACTTCACATGCTTACAGAAAGACAAGTTCTCCAGTCTGTTCAAAATAGTAAATGATAGATTTTCAGGAAAGTTAGTTTATGAATTGCGGGGAAAAGAAAATTGCAGGCTTTCTGAAGATGCTAAATAGGTGATCAATATTTATGGCTGTTATTTCATACAGTTTCCAAGTTTTACATACCTTAGGGTTGGAGCGTTTGATGAGGAACCTCTGCAGCTTCCTAGGTTTTGTTTGGATGATATAGTCTTAATGGAGCTATGTAGACAGCTTGTTCTGGTTGAACAAAAATTTGGGACCTCAAAGAAAACTTCAGGTATTCTTTTCCCTATCGAATTAGGGTATTATAGGTGAAAAAGTCTCCAAGATGCTATGTCTATAAAGGAAGAATTGGATACCCTCTGTCTATAGAATTATACTCCCAGGGTCAATTTTGATTATAGAGGCTTTGCAGGGGCAAATCTCAATGTCCCAGAAATGTTCGTGCACATCCCTGAATTAGAAGATTTTTGGGTCAACTGTTCTGATGAACTGGAGGTAAGGAAAAGACTATGGTCCCATTTCACTTTGAAGCAAATCACCACCTTCAGGCTGGATATGGATATAGATGGGGTAGAGGAAGGCAGTGAAACCAATGTCTTGGACTCTCAATACTCGGAGAAGGTCAAGACCCTCCCTATTCCTGAACTAGATTGGATAGTACCAGAAGAAGATGATATATACATAAGAATGAAAAGAGTGATTGAGAGAACGAAAGCATGGTTGTTAAAGAAAAGAGTTTCTGTTTCCCCTTTATAGTCAGCCACAAAAATAAAAAGAAAACAAAAAAGGAGCACAACGAAGAAGAAAACTTCTATTTTAACTAACTTAAGTGTTGATCAATCTTGTGTAGGAAAATTTAAACTTGAAGTTGAACCTGAACTTGAACTAATTTCATCCCAAGTTCAAGTTCAAGTTCAAGATCAAGTTGAACCTGAAGTTCGGTTGATCAGATCAAGTCAAAGAGTAAAAGAGAGGGTTTAGAGGTAGAAAGCTACTCCTAACATCTTCGTGGAGTTGGATTCATCAGATCCAGATCCAAAGGTGATCACCATCGAAGACTATAGTGTACCTGAGATGGCAGATGCTCAACATATTTAGGAGGAGACAGAAGACATTCTAAAAGATTCATTAGCTCTTTTGAGTAACTATGATACTCAAAATTTATCTTCTGCTACCCCACAATGGCTGGAGACCCCGGTAGAAAAGAAAATAAATGTAGTTCCTTTGTCAGTACCCATTGATGATGTAGTGAGCAGGTGCCTGGGAAAATATTCTAAAGTAAATAAAATGAAGATGGAATCTAAAATTGTTTTTGATGAAAATAGTGGTCACTGGATAGCCAAAATTGCAAGGCCTAAAGAGGACAATGCCAAAGGAGAAGGTTCAGTCTAAGACTTTTAGATATCCAAAGTGGATTTAGGAAGAGACACCAGAGCCGTTGATATGAGATCTTTCGAGGTGTCAAACAAGAAAATTGCCAATAGAGTTTGGAAAGATGCCAAAGATAAACAAGAAATGAAAGAGGCTATGAAGAGTATGGCCCAATACATCAATGCCATCCAACATCCTAAACCTTTTCCTCTGAATGAAATTCCGGCCTCCATTGACATGACATCCCCTGATAATCAATGATTTCTTGACCAAATTCAAAGAAGCAAGGCAGTGAGTAAAGCATTCGATGTTTGGGTTGAACGTGTAAAATCAGAGGTTGGCAAGCAATTAAGACATCTAGATCAGACCCATAATGAAGGAAATCACCTGATAAAGAAAAAAAAGGCCAACATTAGAGAGTGGGAGCTCAAAAAGACAACATGGACCAAAGAACTCTTTTGGATCGAAGAAGTTGAGGAGTACGGTTTGCAGAAGTTTCTCACGAAAAGGTTAGTGTCAGGACTAGATGATAAAATTCTTTATGTTATAAAGGAATGCATAGAATGGAGAAATGAAGTTGTGGCTACAGGAATTTATGACGTAACGGATCTCATGAAGGGGCTGTGGACTATTAAGGAGATCATTTCTAATGATATAAAATGGATTGATGAACGGTGCCAGGAAAACCATGAAGAGGCAGATAAGTCAGTTGAATAGATAATTAAAGATGTGAACACCTGGTTTGACGAGCTCAAGGGGATGAAGGCACCTAAAAATGAGCATTTTATGAAAGTCACATGAATAGAATCAATTATGATCCTTTAGCAAGGTCATTTGGTTATGCACAAAGAAAAGGTAGCCGAGATCAAAAGAGAAAAAGAAGTCTGGAAACATAGGATCAGTTTTATTGGTTTGCCACATCAACTGGTAATATCTGCATTTACAGCCGCATATGAAGATTGGAATGCAGTGCATCTTGCAGCAATCTCAACTACTTAACCACCCAAAACACTTGGCAGCCTCTAAGAGGTGTTTTTTCTCCCAGTCCAATTTTATAGCTTAATGCTTAAGATAGTTAGGGGATCTAGAGATCTTTTACTTTTCAAGAAGACTTTTTTTACCAAGTTATTTGTTGCGGCCCTGCGTGGCTATTTATTGGAAACTTTTAATTGTTTAAGGGTTCGGCTCTAAGTCAGATAGAAACTATTTTCTAAAAAACTTAACTTCAAAGTGTTCAAAGAACTGGTATTACATAATATATGAAATATCCTATGGTGTTATGTATATGTTTATGCTTTTGAAGTGATAAATACTACTGTTTGTCTTATCTGATTTATTTTCTTACAAAGATGAGTCATGTTGGATAAAGCTTAATTGTGATATGAATGGATTCTATGATTAGAAGTGATAGAGTAAATGATTATTCAAGTTTAGATTCATAAAATTTGAAGGTTGATATTGAAACAAAAAAATAGAGGATTTTCTCAAAACTTGCACATTCTTTTCATGTTGATGAACTGGATATTTTCCTTAAGTGTTTTCTGGTGAAAAGCACACACAATGTTACTTTTCTTTGTTCGATAAAATCATATTGAAAATCTTTTTTTGAAGGTAGCTGTGCCTTATAGTTTGCAGAGAGTTTACTTTGATAAACTCATTTGTTAGTATTGAGTTTTATTTCTTCTTCCTTTCTCCTTAAAAGAGTTTGAGATTAATTTTGAGAAGAGGGAAAAAATTGTATACTGACAGATTTAATGTCTCAAGATCCAGGTAGGCCCTTGGAATTTTTCTTTGGTTTACTTTGTGTTTTCTTCCTTCTTTGTTTGTTTCTCCTGTGTCCCATTCTTCCACGTGCTTCCTGCTTCTTTTTCTGCGTGGCTGGTCCATTTTTATTTCTTGTTTTCTTTTCCATGTTTGTTCTTAGTCATTTTTCATCTACTTCACTGCTTAGGATTGCGTCTGATATTCAACATGATGCTATTATTGATTTTGGTGTGTCCTCTTCCCTTCATAGCCATCCATCTTGGAAGGAAAGGCACCCTCCCTCTTGGGCTATAAATTCCTATTAATATCATCCGCTTCCTGCTGGGGAGTCTATAAATTAGTCTAGTTTCAGCTGTATCTTGTGTATTTTTGTATATATGCTATAAATAGCTTGTGGATGCTCTGTGTGGTAGAGTTTTTGTCCTTTCTCAATGATTTTCATCAGTGGAGCTGTAGGTTTGAGTGTGCGAGCTTTGGTAGCTCACTGTAAGTTTTTCCCTGTCTGTAAATTATGCGAATCAATAGCATGTTGTTTTCCCTATCTGTGCCTAGAAGCATGGTGTTTCTAAGATTTTTTATCCAGTTGGGTGTTAGGGGAGTTGGCCCTAAAAGACCCATTGTCTTCCTCACTCTTTATGAGGTCTCAGACCATGTCTATTCAATAACCAATCTCACCACCCTAGTTGGTAATGCCCTGGATGATGAGGAGGTAGGTGTGCCAATTGCAGAGGTCATCTCATCAGTAGGATGTTAATTTTATCTCTCCTCCATCCTTTCTACCTTAATGATGAAATTAGTTCCCAACAATGAACAATTAAAAATGACGCAAGGAGGGTAAGGAGAAGGGGCCTGAGGCTCACCCAACTACCTAACCACCATGCAGAACCAATGCAAAAGCCAAACACCACAGTGAGAGAAGAAACCTATGAGATCCTTTATATTAACTTGATCAAAATCATTACATGCTAGGCTATAAGGCCTTCCCAGTTTCAGCCATATATTCAATGAATTATAATAAGTTATTTATACAATAGATATCATAGACCTTCGATCTCAATATCTAAACATTTGCTTTCTTGCTCTAAGAATGATGTCTAAACTAAGAACATATAAAATAATATATACAAGAGACCAACAAGAGAGGTCGGTGCTCAAATCCATAAGTGAGACCTAGAGTTAGGTCCACACAGATCCCAATGAGAGACCCAAAATCAATTCAACAATGATAATTAAATGAAGAAGTTGGCCAAATATCCAACTCCCAAAATAAGCATCTCAGGCAGATGAACACTGAAAATCAGCAACCATTGGTAAGACATACCCAAGCATCATAAAACCTGTCGGCAAGGACATCACCAAAACCCATCGGTAAAACATGACTGAGAAATAGAAAAAAGCATGCCCGAGCAATAGAACCCAAGTGACAGAGATAAGCATGCCTGAGAAACAGAACCTGAGCAAAAAATAAAAAACTAAAGAACTAAATCCAACATCTTTTTGGTTGTGCAGGATTGCCAATGACCCAAGATGCTCTTGCATCAAAAACCCAGCCCAAATGACATTCATTCCACTTGCACTAGAACAATTGTCCAATTGTGTCATTAATCAACCGAGTGGGAAGGCACATGTTAAAGTACGGTAGCAGGGCCACCTATCTTATTCCTGGCAGTCGCTATCTTGTCAAGTTAGTGTCAAGCATGTTAATTAATATGGCCTTTTCTACCTCACACAACCTCTTTTTAAGTTATCATTTTGGATCCTTGGTAAGAGAGAAGTATTTTATATGTTAAAATTGTATAGAATTTTGGACATATGATCTTATTTAGGATGCCCTAATGATTCTCCATTTCAGGTGAAAAGGCAAAGATATTCTCAAGGCCTCTAGAATCTGGAATCTCTCAACGTTTATGTACTAACAGTGGTCTGGTTTGTAGGTATAGGTTAAATTAAGCAAGAAATGGCTTCAAGATCTTCACCTCCTTGTAGTCCTGAACTCCCAAGTGTCTCTGCATACATAAGCAAGAAGAACAAGGTAGAAAAGACATTGGCAAAGCTCCCGCTAACCCAAAAATATAATAATAATGAGACAATTAATCGGTCCTGAATTGAGTTTATGCTTAAAGAGATCACTGACACAGATGTCACAACATGGGATGAATTGCAAGGCCTTATTCAGAAGATCTATCAACTTCAACACTCTAATGAATCCATCTCAGTTAACTTAGCGACATCTGGAATCATTCAAGCAGCTGGTTTTACATGCTTGATACAAGCGCCATAACTAATTTTGCTCTTGGCTAGGGGTTATCACCCAAGAAGTATGGCTGATGTGTTGGTTTTCTCTAATCCCCTTGGATTCCTAGTGTCCATCATCACATTAGACCATGATGCCACTGCCAGAGGGTGGTGTATCCCACAATTCATGGGAGCTATTTCTCTCACCAAGGCCGAGGCCCTCCAATACTATGAGGACACATAAGACATGGCCCGACACCACCTCAACACACATTGGATGAAAAGTTCATGGCAGGACTAAAAGAAGATGCGAACAAAGATTCATCAGTCTGACTTTAACGAGCCCATGCAGGTAGGAATTATCTTCTTATGTAGGATCTTTGGGGAGACACATGCCTGGGAATTGTCCCCCTTGATGTATTATTTCTTATATGGTATGAACACAAACAAGGCTCACTTCAAATGGACTGATATCATTTCCAAACATGTAGACGCCTAGTTGAGGAGGGTTGACTTAGAGTAGAAGTTATACATGAATTCCTACGTCTTCTATCCACTTTCGTGATAGTCCCAGGGGATCCAAAGTTTAACAATGGTTGGTGTTCTCAGGGAAGGACCTGGTTAGATCTCTCCATGGGACCACTTACCCTAGATTTAGTGGGACCAGAGCACCCCACAGTTTTGCAGAGTCAATGACACCTTCATCTTTCACAGGGTCAAGGTGATCATTGGTGATCGGGGATACAAATTATCTTGGCAGGCCATTAATTTGGTTGGTGTTTGGGGATGATAATTCATCTAGTATTTTGAGCACACATACATTCAGGTATCCAGCTTCTCCAGAGAGCCTTTCCTATTACCCAAACATTGTGGGGTCAGGGTTGTTTTGTTAGAGTTGTGCAGGCAGATTTTGGAGGCCCATGCCTTGGCTTCCATTAAGAAAGTCACCATCCTGACATTCCCTTTCATTTGTAGGGAATACTCTTGCTCCTTAGCTAAGGCCCATGGAGCTAAAAATGAGCTAAGAAGTATTAAATTAGAAAAATATTCTTTCCGTAGCAAGGATTATGACCCCCTTGGGCAACTGGCAAGGTTGATGCCAAAGGGGGTGAACCCCCATGTTTGACACATAGAAGATTTTTGGGCCAACTGCCAGGATGACTACGATGTTTGAAAGAGATACTACAATAGGATAACAAAAGAGATGATGGAACAACTCAAGCTCCAAACATTCCCACACTTTTTCAAATGTCAGGCCCCAATAGAGCCCGAGTATAAAGAGACGACTACGATGTTTGAAAGAGATACTACAATAGGATAACAAAAGAGATGATGGAACAACTCAAGCTCCAAACATTCCCACACTTTTTCAAATGTCAGGCCCCAACAGAGCCCGAGTATAAAGAGACAGGTGTAGATAAGATGGACCTCCCTCTAGTGGATTGGGATACACTAGAAATTTTGGATGTTGAGGCCATCTCAAGAGTAGTAATTGAGCACAGTCACTCATATTTTGAGAAGGTCTTCCTAAAGAGTATCCATTTAGACAAGCATTGTTTGGGAGCTTCAAGTTCCCAGGCCCTAGAGCAATCCAAAGCCCATGGAAAGAAGATAGTTGGAGTCCCATCTCAGGCCCTGGATCCCATTTTGGCCCCCTCATGGAGTAGTTGGGTTAGAATTTGGAGCACTCCTAGAAATTAATGGATGCAGCAAACTTCGAAGGGAATTTTGGCCTTGGAGCTACCCCGATAGGGTCCTGTCCCCCACCAGGAGGTTTTCCATCCTTGACTATTTTATTAAGTACAACATGTGAATTAGAAATGTAGTAGTAGCTGTAGAGCTTGAAGTGCCACTTAAAAGGAGAAAGAAACAAAAGGAAAGTCGGTCCCCGTAGAGCAAGTATCCAGGCTCAGAGCTGGAAGATGTAACAGAGGTTGAGGTGATTTCTTCCTCCTCCTCCTCTGCAAAAGAGGATCACCCAATGAGTCCCTTGGAGATAGCACAGATATATGTCGATGACTTCTTCCCACTGGGAAATCTCAGAGAATTATAGGGTATGGTTGATTGAGCCATAGAAGAGATAGAAGGACAAGAAGTTGAAGTCCCCATACTTGAGTCAATAGAGACAAAAGATGTGGCGGCCCGCGAAGAAGGTGAGCAATGAATTAATGAAGCTGAAGGTGAAAAGGAAGTGCCAAAAGAACAAAGGAACAAATCAGTCATAGAATAGGTACTATCTGAAAAGGGAACCAGACCTTCAGGACCAATCATAACCTCTGACGCTTCCCTCTTGGACTTAACCAATAATCAGAGTTTGCTCACACCATCAGATGCGGCGGCCGACAAAGTTGCCTCCATTTTTCAGTAGGTAGATCTCAATGAGCTGCCTCTCCTTCATTCACCACCAAGTCCACCAGAGAACACCATTTTGGAGGGTGATGGGGAGGGAGATAAAGAACATACATACAAGGACCCCACTGATACAATGGACAATACGCTGGGCGGTGAACTTGAATTGAACCCTGGGGACACTTCAAGCTTAGGGATGGTGATGACAGGTGGGCCAGCTGCCCCACCACAATGGTTAGTGGTGGTGGTACCCTAAATTTTGATAATTTAGAAGTCCCAATCCATTATCAAGAAGCATGTTTCTCCATAAAAAAAAGATCAAAGGAAGGAATCTTTATGACACAAATAAATAGAACTAACTAATCGAAGCCTTTAGAAAATGCTGGAATTTAGAATTTCTACAAAGATAATTTTGACAGAGGATAAAGATGGTCAAATTTTAAAAATCTAAAAATGACCCAGTTGAGGAAATCAAATTTCCCATCTCCAATAGAAATCTTAGCTTTTCACAAGTTGTTTTGGATTTTTGACCAAAGCCAAATCAAAAAGTTAGGTAGTTATTTTTTAGTTAGTTAATTGTTTTTTCAAAATAATTTGTAATAAGAGTTGTGTCTTTTCACCCTAAAAAGGTGTGAAATCCACTCAAACACACATATATATACATAATGTAAAATGTAAAGAGAGGGGATACAATATAATACAATTTCACATATTTGGATAGTTTTTAATCAACAAGTATAACATGGACCTGGATGTACTATTATTTCAAAATCAATAAAGATAAGTCCTTTTTCTTTCACATGTGTAATAGTTT
>MU223428.1:141448-152051 GCA_018584345.1 Thuja plicata | reverse complement strand
GTGACTCTACTGAGGGAGAAGACTCAAAAGGAGATGGTGGATTGTTTTTTCAAATGTATCCATCATTTCAAAGAAAGCCTTTTATTCCATATGGTATCAGGCCATTGGATCTTAGGAGATTTCAATGTATCCCAAATAAGTTATCCCCTAAAATTTCACAACTTCTACCAATGTTCTATGGAAAATGGGATGAATCGACACCACAAAACTTGGATGTATTTTATACATTCATAGAAGATTATGAGGTTTCTACAGAGGATCAGGTAATGAGGCTATTTGTTAGGATGTTAAAAGATAGTGCCAGACAAGTATATGAATCACTACCCACACAATGTATCTCATCATGGAGACAGTTTGAGAGATGGTTTCTTTATACATTTCATGACGCCAGTGGTGAAGAAGACAACATGTGTTATGAACAATATGAAGACCAAAGTTGCGGTATGAAAGAAGATCCAAATTACATTGTGGAAGAAGAATTGTACATGTCCCTTTTGGATACATTATTCAATTTGGAAAGATATGAAGGAGAATTTGCAATAGATTTGTTCATGAGAATGATAAAGATCTATCAGGAAATACCTTCAGATATCAAGCCTCTAGGAAGGGAATTAATGGATAAAATTTGTGAGTTAGGAATCTACCATGATTCTCAATTATTAGTTTTTCTTGAGAAAATATGTGAGGTATTGAGGGAAGAAAATAATGATGACATAGAGAAAGAAATTTTGGATTAGGTTGAAGAAGAATCTATACATGATGAGATGTGTATGGAAACAAGTATCAATGACCATGAGGAAGAAGATCTTCTCAGTACAGAAGAAATATCATATTTACTAGACATTGAATATCAAAAATATGTTGAGAAGAGTGATCAAATTTTTTTCTCAATGCACCATGATAAGAAACTT
Source organism: Thuja plicata (assembly GCA_018584345.1). Lineage (NCBI taxonomy): Eukaryota > Viridiplantae > Streptophyta > Pinopsida > Cupressales > Cupressaceae > Thuja > Thuja plicata. The sequence goes on along the minus strand of MU223428.1, from coordinate 151,140 downwards.
GATGGATTAGTACATACTCAGGGGGTACTAGATGAAGAAGATGATAAATTTCAGGAATCAAATAATGAAGATGAAATAGAACATCATAAAACATATGAACACAAAGAAGTATCAGATGAGAGCTCTCATGGAGATATGCCCAAGTTCTCTATATCCTTGAATCCATTATTTGAAGAATATTTTTGCAATCAATTCCATCAACATCATGATAAAGACTGGGCCTAGTGATCATTTTGAAGATGATCAAACTCAAAATATGTACGGGGAAGTGCATTCAGAAAGTGAGACATGCATTATTTCATCCTATGAGAATAAGTTGTATCAAAAATGTGAAGATGAGATGGAATCAAATAGACATAATGAAGAGAATGCATTGAATATTAGTTTTGAAAATTATTCGAGTATCCTATCTGATCAAATTCTTGATAAGAAGGAGGTTCCTGAATGTGAATTATCTCCAAATCCTTTTTGTGAAGAGAAACAACATCTTGAGTATAGGGAAGATTGTGTACATAAAGGAATGCAAGTAGAAGAGCTTAATCTAGTTACTTGTAGGGTTGATCAAATTTCCTATCTCCAGAAGAAATCTTAGCTTTTCACAAGTTGTCTAATCATTATTTGGATTATAGTTATTCAGTTCATTGTTTATAGTTTTGTGATATCTTATCTATCTATTCATTTCAAATTACATACACATTTACTAAACATTCTTTTAATTACCTAAATTATTTCAATTTACAGTTCATGATATATTGCTTTTAGTTATATTTATTTCAAGTTCCTTGCCATACTTTGAGAGATGAAATTTTGAGTTCCATACACAGGTTATCTGCTATAAAAATCCTGTTCAGGTGAAGGTTCACCCACCTTGGTCCTACAGAGCCAGAAGCATAGGGGAAGAGGATCGTAATCGATCATTCTTGGTAGTTGGCCAAAAATAATTGGATTTCCCATCATTGGATTAGCAAGTCCAAAGGAAATTAAATTCAGCATTTTTGGGCACCAACAAGTGGAAGCCCATAAAAGGAAGGCCCCAACTACTATCACGACCCCACTTTCACTTGCTGATATGTTCAATGAAAGCCAAATTCCTAAGAAGCCTAAGAAGGCTCATACCCTTCACAATACAAGAAGGGCCGCTGATGGCAAGGTTGTGGTGACAATCGCCGCCCCTCTAGCAGGAAAATAGGATTTTGAGGTACCTTCCGAAGAATATGTGATCACGAAGGTGTCTCTGGGCAAAAGAAATTAGTAGGGGGAACTGGACCTCCTAAGAAAAGCAGGTCAGGCTATTTGCGCTTGATATGAGAAATAGTCTCATAAGATTGAGGAGCTAAAAGAAGTGAATGCCAACCTTTTGAGACTCTTGGTAGAATTTGTGCTCCCCCTCACCTCTGAAACACCCACCCTTAGTCTCTAGGACACTGCTACCATAGAGTGACGTTGATACTCTAAAAATCATGAAGAAGAAGGTGTTAATGGTAGATGAGTGGATCACTCATCAGGTAAGGGCAATAAGAAGTTTCTTGTCTGAGTCTCTCCCAAAATTTTTTTGTGTGAATGATTTAGCGAAGTAGATATAGGCCACCCTTCCTAGTGGCAGGGAGAGATCAAGAAATATGAAGATTGGAGAGATACCTTGTCTGAGATTCTGGATCTCGAGGAAGATGAGTTAATAAAAATTGGCATTCTAGGGGATGAATCATATGGGTTCCTCCAAACTCAATACTCTTGACTTTCATTCAAAGTAAAAATTGGAAAGCAACTGGTACGAGTATTGGAAGAAAAATTGTAGATGCTCCGGACTCCTTTGGATCACTATGCTACCCTTTTCCAGGAAATTACATCGGCTGATCCTCTCAGCCCCGGGACTTACACTCCCATTGATTCTATAGTTGGTATGTTCAATGAAGTGGTTGAGGCTCAATTTTGACCCAAGGGAAATGTTAATGGTGCCACCAAGGTGGAACTCTCCCAAGTGTTTCTCGAATCCCATGATGCAGCCAAGGTGGCTGTAGAGTTAAAAGATAAGGCCAAAAGTGTCAGCCTCCATTTTGAGGGATCTGTGGATCATCGTGATTGTTTGAAGGATATAGAGGAAGATGGAATCCTCTAGATTCTGGAGGCATGAAAAATTCAAAATCCAGTAAGATGTCCTAGACTCTAGGGACCCTTCAACAAAAGTTGCCCTCAACATTCATTCTTTATTCTTTGAGTGTAAGCTCCTGGACCCCGGACCCCGTGTTCCCAAATTTTGTATTCTTTATAATGTTGAGTGTTGACATCTCCCTTGAGCTGACCAATCACTATCTACAACATGTTTCCAGGTCAGTGGCTATCCTTCTTGGTATGACTAGTCACTGTTAATCCATTGGTTCACTATAGATGCCTCCTGGACCCTGAGGTGCCATTCTGGCATTTACTCTCTGGCATACCTCTACTTGCCCAAGTCACCTAAGTACAAAAGAACATTAAATAAGGCATATGGACATGGTCACTTAAGGAAGATCCATCATGCCTACAAGTACAAGGACACTATTTCCAATGGCAATTTTCCCAGGGCTCTTTCCTTTATTTCTTCTCTTCTCTTCTGAAATGATTGTATCAGTTTAGGAAATTCTGACAGTGCAGGTATTATTGGCTATAAATAATGTAATATAGTGTAAATAGATAGTGTAGGGTTAGTCCCTTAGGTAGTTAGAATTTATATAAATACAAAGTGCGACACCATTATGAAGGGTTGAAAAATTGATGATTTAGCTGTCCACTAGTAATACAAGCTTTCAGTCTTTTAGCAATATGGTTTTCTCAGAAGTTTAGAGTAGATTAATGCTCCCTTAGAGCCGCTACTATAGCTACTAGTATGCTGGATTAGAAGTTAATGAAAGAATGAGGAACACCATTCGGCTCTGAGCTCTGTGTTTTTTTTGATCCCAGAGTTAGCAAAATACTTCTCATGTTGTATGCTTTCTTATGTCCTTTGTTCCAATTCTGTAACGATTCAATGAAATACTTTGCTTTTTTACTGATATATGTCTGATTGAAGGTTGTGCATATATCTAGTATGCATTGTTTATTTTATCTAGAAATTTTTTGATTTTTAGAGAATATATATCATGGATATAGTTAAATATCTATACTAACCCTGTCCTATATTTTTCTATTTCTTTGCCAGATATTAAATTATGCTTTTAGGAAACCCATTATCCCCAAAGTTTCAGAGGTCTATGAGTCAAAACTAGCTATCCCATCAAAAAAAATAGTCACTTGTCCAAATAAGCTAAGCCTGCACCATCGTGATCCAATAACCAGGTGCTTGGAGGTGAAAGAGGGAAAGCTCTCTTGTGTGCCTCTTTAGGCGAAGTTGGCTGATACTCTGGTATTCAGTGAAAACTCATCTAGCATGGTTTGGTCATCACAAAGTCCCGTCAACAGAAACTAGTGCTAGAAGGAGGGCATGAGCTCATCCTCCCCTAAAAACTTTGACACCACACCTCCTAAGGGCTCTCCAAGCAGTAGTTTTAGACATCAAACTTTCCATAGATTAGGGTCATTTTCACCCTTGCAATACGAAAGAATATTGCATTCAACCCCTAACCTAGGAGAGTTTGCTAAACTAGGACCTCCCGTCTGAGCGAAGAAGACCTACTAGAAGAAACAACCTTTCCATCCCACAACTAGAGGCTTTGTAGACCCCCAGAACATTTAGGTTAACAAACCCATTCTAGCGACCAATCTCACTATCAACCTTAACATCTCGTTGACTGCCTACTTTAATAACACTGGGTCTCCCATGGGACAGTTCCCCAACACTATAAATGACCTTCCTCCGCATTTAGAGAAGATCTGTCCAAAGTATGAGCATTTAGGCCCTCAAACCACTGAAGAACATTTACAGGCATATACATATGCTATGAATTGACATCACATCCAGTATGAGGATGTGGTCAGAAGAATGTTCCCCCTATCTCTCGGAGAAAGCAAGTTGAACTAGTACTTAAAATTACCTGCCAACTCCATCAATGGTTGGCAAGACATGGAGATCGCCTTTCTATCGACGTTCTGGGTCCATGTGGACCCAGCTTGGTCTCACAATCAATTTATCTCTATTTGGAAGGAGCCTAATAAACCCCTAGCAACCTTTAACCATTGATTCCAAAGGGCGTTGAAGTGGTGTACATGACCCTTCATCCCATCTACTGACATGACTATCCAAATGTACCTTAACACCTTGGACCCATTTGTCACTACCCTTCTTTGGAGAACCACCACCACCAACAACAAAGATACCCTAGCTATAGTCTACAACCTCGACCTTGAGCTATCTCAGAACTTGAGTAAAGATCACCATGGTATCGATCAAGACTTACCTTATAACACGCTTACTAGAGGAACAACTTACTCGGGAGGATATGACCCCAATCCAGAACTGGGTGCCCCTACAATCAATCTGACACCCTGGTACATTTATCCCACTCCCCATCAAAATACCTCAAACCTGGAGTACACTCCCTAGGCACAACAGCAAACCACAACACCCCCATCGTCTGGAATACCTTTCTTCTAGATGCCAACAACCAGAGGATTGCCTCCACTAGTGGCAAGTGCATCTACACCTACCCCACAACCCCAGTCACTACCTTGTGAAACTACTACCCAGTTATCCACTGAGGTCAAATCCCTCTGACGATTAGTTTCCTCACTCACCACTGACACAGGACAGCTGAAAATGGGACCCCCCATGTCCCATGGGACCAACCTCTCCCAAAGGGGGAATATATTTTTGGGACAACATAGTTCCAATAACTCTGGACACCAAAATCACTATAATAATAGTGGAAACAACAATGCTCAGCCCAACCAACAATGGAATAACATGCCAAACAATGGGGGTGTCCCCCGAGTCAGCCTAACACCCAAGGGGCGCGAGACCTAGTCATTCTGCATAACTTGCTAAATTCCACCCCCTAACAGCTTGGTGCTGACTACATGGCGCTGGTTCACATTCTGAGGTAAACTGTACCACACTAGAGAATATGATCTTGATATCCCAATTTGATAGGCAAAAAAAAACTGACTCTCCTCCTTCGGAATCCTCAGCTGAACCACATCTCTCTACTTTTGCGTGTGAGACTATCTGTTTCGGTGATAGAGAAAAAGATAGGGAAGAACCCAACTTACATGGTTTCTTTGACAACTCCATCGCAACATTTGAGGCTAACGCCTTTACCAACCCCAAGACTACCTACAACACCTAGAGCTAGTCAAACAAGGTTCCCCTTATGACATTGATTCCACCATAGATTATGAATTGCCCGCCGGACCCTTTGGCGAATGTTAACCCACCCCCTCCCAAAGGAATCACACCTACAAATACACACAATTTTACTGGAAAGGCTCCTTGGGCCTCTAAAGGAAATTTCAACATCACTAAAGTGATGGAAAATACTACCACCACCATGACCTTGATGGAAGTCTTGCTTAGTTGTCCCGAGTAGAGGAAGTCTCTCCTACGATACCTAGAGAACCCGGAATCAAGTGATCGCCTGCCTAAGTCTGTGACATGTGATGATACTAATGTGGCCATATTTTGAAGGAGTACAGAAGATCCTCCCTTTTTTCTTGGATTCAAAATTTATGGTAAAAACCTACACAACTTCTTAGTGGATTATAGAACTTTGGGTAATGTCATGCCCCTATCCATCTACAAGAAGCTCAGACTGACTCCCACACCGTCCAAAGGAGCGGTCTTCTAGCTAGAAAATACTGCTATTAAAATGGTGGGAGAATTAGAAAATGTCCCAATCCAGTTGGTAGAATATTCTCAAATATCTAGCGTCATTGATATCTAGGTGGTTGACATCCCTGAGACTTACAGGATGCTCTTGAGTCAGAATTGGTCTAAATAATTGAATGGATATATCTTGACTGATTTCTCCCATTTATGGCTCCATTTAAGGGGATAAGCTAATAAAATTAGGGTAGAGAGAGAACCTTAGATGAAGGAGGCTCTCACTGACTATGGCTAGGTCAGAAAAATCCCTTTTTCTGAATTAGAGACTAGGTTATACAAGGCTAAAGAAATATTGACCTTAGATTTCATCTCGAGCAGAGAAATACCCAATGAAGATCCTATCATCACTCAAAGTATCCTTAACCTCATCATGGAGCTGAAACAGGATGTGAAGTCCCAAGGTGACAAGGAAATGGAACCTAGGTTTTTTCATTATTCTATCTTGATGCATTTGTTATTACATTTCAACTTTGCAATCATGAATGTGAATAATTTGAACCCTCAGAGGATTTTTCAAGACCGACCCAATCCTATTCAATTTTGGGTCAGGATATGGAATTATACATCCAAGGACTATTATTTTTGTGGATTTGAGAATTGGATTGTATATCCATTAATGAAGAGCATGGGTATTAGCAAAACCAGACTGAGCATGGGTATTAGAAAAACCAGACTCCCAGTAAAGGTGCTACAGTTGTTGAGATCTTGTGAGTATGTGGATAAGTGGGAGGGTAACCATAACTGGGGAGAATTCTTTTTAGAAGAAAAATTTACCATAATTAGGGTATATGGATGCATACATCCACCTCATGTCCTATTATATCATGTGCCATCTAGAGTTGCATCTATGGAGTTTATTTGGCAGCTGTTGTTAACAGACAATGAACATTTTGCACTACATAGGAAGGGGAAATTAACCCCTAGGAAATTTAAAATCTTTCAGTTTACTATTGGTAAGGGTGCTATTGATTTAGTAAGCACTTGGTTAGAAAGTTGCAAGATGGGAGTAGCATTATATAGATATATTGACCAGGAAGGATTCATTGCAGGAGCTAAGAAACTCCTGACTCCTACCATACCAAATACAAATGGTCATGGTTTTTGTGTGGAGGAGGATGCCACAAGGAATATCCTTGGTGAGGGTGAGGTAAGAACTATAAGGGAGAGAATTCAGGAGTTAATGAATTTGGAAAAGCAAATAAGGAGAAATGGACTATCATTTGGAGGTTTTTACCCTGACCTACCTTATTTTGATGGGATTAAAGCTATGATTGATAATTTTTATATACTTTGTGAGAAGTTGGACAATGTTTTAGATATAAAGAAAGGAGGAAAAGAGCCTGAGTATTTAGAATCTGAATATGAAAGTGATAGTAATGGAGAATATGCCCATCCACCTCAATTTGACCAACCTCAACATAATGTTGCAGAGGCAGCACAGGTATAGGAAGAACAAGGCCATATAATAGACCTAAATGAGGTGTCACAGCCAAATGATGTAGAGGAGCCTGCTACAAAAAGGCAAAAGGTTGACCTTGGCTAGAACTCCTCTATTAGAAAAGAGAAGAAAGGAGATAGAACAAGTGCTCTCATTCCTAGAAATAGATTGTATGACCATAATTTGAGAAAAGTCATCAGACAAGGAAAGAGGCAACAACATGATGAAGAAGAAAACATAGAATTGCCTCTTAAGGCATGCATTGATGAAAGGTTACTGCATCAACAACAGTTTCTAAGTGATGACAATTTTGTCAAAATTGATGAGCTTAAAGACTTCTTGAGGTGTCACAAGAAGGAACAAATCAGGGAACAATTGAAGATGGATGGTGAAGAGACAGTCACAAATGAGGCTTTGCTAGCTCTGCAAGCCTATGAACCTGATAGTGAGGATGTCTCTCCAGATGAGGCTAGTGAGATTCAGATGGGCGACATGATTAAGGGATTTGGATATAGTCCAAAATCACAAGCCTTTTCCATGTGGAACCTATGTCCAAGGGACCAAAAGCCTCAACTAGTAAATATCTAGGAGAGCATGGTGGGGAATCAAATGGTTTGGACTATACAAAACACTAGAGATCTTGAGATTTCTCAGATCATGACCCATTGGGCTCACTTAAATGAAGATAAGATAAAACAATTGTCTGAGAAGTGTGGGATTTTGGTTGACGAAGCCAGTGCCCTAGCAAAGGATAGGGAATTATGCCACATAAAGATACATCAACAGAACCTGGTTATTGTTGAGATGACAAAGCAACTACAAGAGAAAACTAAGGTAGTTTATGTGCCTTCAGTACAACCTTTACAGATAGAGGAGAAAGTAGAATCAGAGGAAGTGGTTGAGATAGAGGATATGGGAAAAATGAATAATGAGGTAGCCCTAAATGCATTAAGATGCATTCTTCAACATAGGATAGATATTCTTAAAGACAAAATAGATATCATCCTAAATGCCTACAATAAATTGCCCACATTGCATACAGAAGTGACAGGGTATATTACCATTTTGAACTCTTATTTTGTTACTTGATCTCCTACGATACAGTTATTTGAAAAAATTTCCTCTTTGCAGCCACTTAGATCCAATTTACCTGAGATTGTGACAGAGGTAGAGGATGAGATTAAAAAGGTTAATATAGCCTTATCTTTCTTTAAGGGTAAGCTAAAGCAGATAAAGGCTAAGATGATCCTATTTTCACCAGAATTTAATAGGTTTATTCCTCCTTTGAAAGGAGAGGATGATCAAGTCAAGGCCTTGGAGGCTTGGAGGAGTGAATTTTATAGTAGAATTCCAAGAAATGAGGAATTTATTTTAGGATCTGATTTAGATTTGGATGGTTTCAATAAGATTTTTGATGAGGCCTTTAAGGCAGAAACTGACATAAACAAGTTTTTAGTGGATGTTAAAAACATCACCGATGTTAGATGGGAAAGACAGAAGGTACAACTACAGAGCACACAGACCTTTAAATGGCCAGCAGAGGATGAAGTGACAACATGGGACTTGATGACCAAGCCAAAGAAAAAGAAGCCTGTGGTAGTAGAAGAGGAGGTCCTAGATGAAGAATAAAGAGGAACACTTGGCACCTGACCATTGAGCACAAGGAGGTTAGTTATTTTAAAAGACAAGTGTATGTTAGCCTGAATTGGTGATCACTTGGTCTTAATATGAATATCGGATGCAATCCTAAACACTGTCAGACAAAGGCACTAGATTCTAGATAAAGACAATGAATATCAGATCTCATCCCCTATTTTTGTCTCTTCACTGCTTCTACATTCTCATTCTTTGTCTTTTCTGTACTTTTAGGGTTAGGTTCCTTAAACCATTCGAAGCTTGTTGCATCCTAATGTTAAGGACTCCAAGATGGTTAAGGACCTATAAATAGATAAAAATTGTAATAGTAAAGAGAGATGAAATATATTGAGAACCATACTTTTTAAATTTCAGTCTGTGTCTTTGAGCTTTTTGAGCTTTTTATGTATTGAAGCAGAAACATATGAATAAAATACAGTGCAACTTTACTCTATCTTATTGTTGTCTCTTTACTTATTGTGTATTCTCTTTTATGTTTAAACATGTAAGGCATTTTTAAGCATATTGGTTATAAGGTAGTTATCTAATTGCTTGCAAGTTTCTTTCAAGTAAAGAACTAAGTTTTGTGAGTAGTTTCAGGGAGGATAACAATATTTAAGGATTTGATACAATATTGTAAGGGTGACAGGATAGTTTGTAAGGCATTTTATCTGAGTTGCATGTAGGTTGTAAGGCATCTTACATTATTCTATTTTTGTATTTCTATGGATCTTCATTTATTAAATCTACAAGCCCAAGGATAGGCACTGGTCTAGGAACTTGTTTGGTAATCTATCATCATCCAAATATTTAAAAATATTCAAA
>MU223428.1:103856-116728 GCA_018584345.1 Thuja plicata | reverse complement strand
CCCTTCTTATCTGTAGATAGTGAAGTCTTGTGGGTAACAATCCCCACCGCAGTTTTTACTTCCTAACAAGAGTTTTCTGCGATATCATATCTTGTGTCATGTGTTATCTATTTTCATGAATGTTTCTGTTATGGTTGCATACTAAAGAATTTATGATATGATTGCATATAGATAAAGAAAGATGAACAGTTAGATAAGATAATTTACAAACTGATGATTAAGGGTTAATGGGCTAACCAAGAAATTTTTTAGAGGTACTGATTCACCCCTCCCCTCTCAATACATCATCTCAATATAATTCCAACAAACTATACTATGAAGGTGATACATCAATACGTAATGGTGCAGAAAAACTTAGGAGATATTTCACAGAGGAATGACACAATGACCATCTAGACAAAACCTATAATAATAACTCTATGATAGGCTCCTTTATCACTAATAAATAGGAAAAATATAACATCTTCACAGTTTAATCACTAAATTCAAAAAACATAATCACAAATCTGCATTATGAGCTATCATATTCTACATCAAAACTTAAAGGAAAACTGATTCAACAAAGGTATACAACACAATAATTGAAATCGACACTTCACAATCAAAGATCTAGAGAAGATAATGCTTTGCAAAAATAGGAAAATGGCTCTGCAACCTGTTAGTATGTTTGAGGATGACGTCTTCATGGTTGCATTGTGTCCTTGATTTGCCCCGTGTCTTGTTGTTTTTTGCTAGAGTTTATTTGTATGTACTTTGTGGTGTCATCATTTTGTGGCTTGTATTTTGTTTGTGTTGTGTTCATGGTAATACCCTTGTTTTTCCTCTGCTGGGGTTGGGATTTTTTTGCCTTTGATCAGAGTAGTGCGTGTGGTGGGAGGGTCAAAGCATGATGGAGGATCCTCGCATATTGATTCTAAAGTCATTATGGTAGAAGTAGAGGGTAATATTAATGATGGTAGCATTAAACACACAGCCGAGGGCAGTTTTGAAAATTCGAATGAGAAACTCTTGTATAAGAAAGTGGTAGCAGATAAACCCTCGCCATTCTTAGATAGTGTAACATTTAGCAGGGTGTTTAACAGGAAGGTGGTGGAGGCCGAGCATGGAGATGTGGGATGAACCTCAGCCAATGGAGATGATGAATAGATGGAGGAGATGCCAAATTTAGTGGTGATAAAGGAAACTTTGGTAGGTCTCCTCCTCTTGGTTTGAAAAACCTCTCACTCTTGCCCAAAAAATAAATGGTTAGTGCTATTAAAAATGGGCAGAATAGACTTAAAAATATTGCTGTTTTCTTTGTTTGCTTGGATAAAGATACAATTCCTTCTCAAAAATTCTTTGATGATTGGCTTGCCTCAATATGTGGGAAGAAATTGGGTATTCATGTCAATTATTGTAGAATGATACAAAAAGGTTTGTTCGTAATTTTTCTTAACAACCACACTATGCAAGAAAAAGTTTTGGACAAGAAATTATGGAATGTGGGTCGTTCCCTGTTTAGAGTGTACCCTTGGTCGCCGAAAGACAATTTTTAGAAGGTTGTAGCCAATTCCTCGCCCAATTGGGTGGAAATAAAAAACTTGAATGTTGAATTCTGGCCCTTCATAGCCCATATATTGAAACTGATTGGCTCGGTCCTACAGGTCGAAAAAGCCTGTGTCACCCTCCCGCATCTTAATGCTAGAGTTCTGGTTGCATTAGCACTAGAGGTTGACTTCCCAGAGTGTATTTCTCTCGATTTGGAGGATGAGAATTTTTGTTGGGAAATTTTGTTATTAGGAAACATCAGTACATGCTTCCACTACAAATGCAATGGTCACTCCAAAAGAGATTGTCCAGCCCTAAAATTTGTACAGAGAGATAAAGCCGCTAGTGATAATAACACGGGAAGTAATAAAAATGACCATGTCAATAACAAAGCAGTCAGGGGAAGTTATGTAGGGAGAGTTGAACAGGAGATACCGAACAAATAGGGTTCTAATTAATTCAAAGCCATAACCAAAACAAGAAATAAAAGCTTGGTGGATAGTAATCATGACCCTAAAGGAACTCTGGATAATAATAAATTTGTCACCCTAGCAAACCCTCTTTTGATGAAGAATTTTTTGTGGTGCATGCCCAAGATATTTTAGTGGATAAGAACCCAGATACCCTAGTTTCCCACCCACCAATTGATTATGTTACCAGTAACCTCAACTGTGATACATCCCTCACCAAGTTGAATGCCCAACAACTAGCTATTGCATCAATTAATGAAAAGACTAAGAAGATTAAGAAAGATTATAAGGATAAGCAACCCCCCTCTGTGGAAGTCATTGGCTCCCCTGAGTCTAGGCAGATTTTAATTTTTAACAAAGATGATCAATTCACAGAGGTGATTAGAAAGAAGAGGAAAACAGGAGAAAGGAATGCTCTGGCTACCAATAGCAGAGGCAAGAAACTCTCCCAAAATGCTTCAATAGAATGTGCAAAAGCACAAACCCCCCCCTAATTAGTTTTCCATGATATACATCCATAGTTGGAATGTTAGGGGATTGGAGATTCCAGAGAGGAAGTATTTGTGAGGAGGTGGTGTAGCAAGCTGGCTCAGAAAGATTTCATTTGTTTGCAAGAAATCAAGATTGTGGGTTTCAAGCCCACACTATTCTCAATTTTTTGTGGGATAAAGAAATCAGATTCCATTCTAACCATGAGAGAGGGAAGGGGGGAGTGTCAATTCTTATTAACCCTAAATGGGAAGATCAGATAGAAAGTCATGGATGCTCTCCCTGCCAAAGAGTTATTTGGGTAAACTTAAAATTCAAAATAGAAGTGTTTGGAATATGTAATATTATGTTGCCAACTATTACAGAGAGAGGGCTAATTTGTGGGAATGGTGCTACATGAACTTGCCTAAACAACCTTGGGTCTTTATAGGGGATTTCAACATGGTAGAGCACAAGGCAGACAAGATGGGAGGTATGTCTCAAGGGTGGAAAGGGAATGAAATGTTCTTCTGGAATAATTTTAAAAGGAAGTTCAATCTTGTCGACCCCATGCAGCAAATGCATGGCCAATTCAAGGATATTTGGTTCACATGGTGTAATAACCAAAAGGGAAAACAAAGAGTGTACTGCAGATTGGACAGGTGTTATGGGGATGCAACTGAATTCACATTTAGAGAGGAGGGTAGACATGCCCTGATGGTGGTATGCCCAGCCTTGATATATGATCATTCACCCATCCAAATATGTATCAGGTTTGAGATAAGTAGTAGTGATGGTGAGGTTTTCAAAAACAAGGAAGCCTTTTAAACTCAATATTTCACTATTAGATGATGAAGATAATTGAAATTCCATTGAGATGGTCACCTATTTAACCAAGATTTGTAACCCACTTGATGACCCAATAACACTCTGGGAAAAGCTGGTAAGTCCCTGGAAGAACATTTTTCAAATCATTGGTAAGAAACTTGCCATAGATAGGAATAGAGAAGAGTACCATTGGTAGAGTAGACTGAATGAGATTGAGAAAGATCTGTAGGACAAAGGAAATGATACCTTATCGGAAACTCATCTAACCAACACAAAACACAAGTTGAGACTCATTCAGAGATACAAAACTCAGGGTTAGAAGATTAGGGCCAGAATGAACTGGATGGAAGAAGGTGACAAAGGTTCAAGGTATTTTTTCAATATTATTAGAGCTAAGAAAAAAAGAGAGATGATCAAAGAGATTCAAATGGGGGATGCACTCATTGAAGACCCTGAGGAAATAAGGAACACTTTCTTTTAGTTTTACAAAGGATTGTTCACTTCAGAGGTCACCCATGATAGCCAAAGTGCTCTGGAAAAATGTTTAGATATTATACCTAAGAAGCTCTCTCTAGAGGATGGTGTTATTCTTGGTAAACCTCTGTCCCTTGAGGAGATCTCTACAACTATTGGCTCCTTATCCAATGGAAAGTCTCCAGGACTTGATGGGCTCCTGACATAGTTCTACAAGGAAAATAGAGATTGGGTGGGATCAGAACTTCTGGGGGTCTACGAGGAAGCTTTTACGAGAGGTTCCCTAGGTCTGAGCATTAATAAAGATATGGTTAAGCTCCTCCCTAAGATAGGTGAAAAGAATCTAGTGAATAATTTGAGGTCCATCACTCTATTAAATCTCTCCTATAAGATTCTTTCTAAAACCCTAGCCAGGAGAGTTGCCCCTCTATTGAACAAGTTTATTTCTTCCACACAGACTGGATTAATTCAGAGTAGATACATTTTGGAGAATCTTGTTACTAGCTGGGAGGAAATGCATTGGGTTAAAATAGAAGGAAAAGAGGTAGCTATGGTGTTACTTGATTTTAAGAAAGCATATGATAGGATAGAGTGGTATTTTGTTCTTGGTATGCTAAGAGCTTTTGGATTCCCTGAATTATATCAGAAATGGATTAAAATATTATTCAAGGATGCCTCCACTGTCATTGATGTGAATGGGGAGTTGTCTGAACCAATAGACCTGCAGAGATCCATCAGACAAGGATGCCCAATATCCCCCTCTTTATTTGTTATTTTTTCTAATGCCATGTACTACATCCTAAGAGCACAAAACATGGGACCTCTAATTAAGGGCATCTCTCTCCCAAACTGTGAGGAACTTATCAATATTCAATTTGCAGATGATACAGCTATTTTCCTAGGGTTGACAGAATGTAATTTTGATAGGGTAGTGGACAGAATTAACTTCTTTTGCAAAGCCTCAGGGTCCATAATTTCTCCACATAAATCCACAATACTTGGATGGGCTAATGACCCTCCTGTCTGGCTAGAGGGTAAAGGATGGCATTGGGCTGGTCCAAACAAGATTGTGAGGTACTTAGGGTTACCCTTCTCAGTGGAACCAAACTTTGGGAACATGTGGGACTAGATATATGATAAGATCAATAGGAAACACATCAAATGGTAGATCCAGACACTTTCCCTGGCTGGGAGATTGCAAGTAGTCCAGAAAGTACTTTCTGCCCACCATATATACTATGCATCTACATGGCTTTTTCCAAATTCACAAACCAATATGCTAGAAAATATTATGAGGGATTTCCTATGGTCTGATGGGAGGGGAAATAGAAAGAGGCACTAAGTGAGATGGGATTTGTGTTGCCAAGAGAGGAAACATGGGGGACTGGGACTGAAAGACATCAAAGTACATGGGGCTGCCCTAGCAGCCAAGTGGATTATTAAAGCATTGTGGGGTGATGAGCCATGGAAAATACTTATTAGAAACAACATAGAGAGATCCAGCATCAGGAAAGGGAAACAATGGAAAGACATCCCAATGTGTGATAAAATGGTGGGGGAGTACAAGATGAAACTCTTTGGCTTAAAATTTTTCTAGTCTTTCTGGAAAGCTTGGACTCAGGTGAGAAAAGGTCTTGCAGAGAGGGGGGCTGTAGGGGGTCTCCCATACTTTGCTGTGTTAGACAGATTAATTTGGTGGGGGCTATGTTACAAGGGGAAACCACTGGCCTTCACTCAAAGTTTCTCTGCCAAAAGTTGGAATCTGAAAGGTATATCAAGGTTGCAGGATTTATTGGTGGATGGGCAATTAGGGACCTGGGATTGCATTAGTTCCAAGTTCATTCTATTGATTTCCCAGAAGAAAATGTAAACCCTTATAAAAAAGTAGTTAATGGTGAGATTAAAGGGATCTTAATTGATTCAACAACATATCTCAAGGAATGTAAATGGAGTGATGGTACCCTGCTCTCTGACTCTTCCTCTAAACAATTATATCATAGTCTAAAGGAGGAACCCTCTATCATCACACGAGTGACTCAGTGTTGGGGCAAGTGAACCCCTTTTCCAGTTGGCATTTTTTCTTTGACTATTTTTGGAAAAGCAAGGTGGAACCCAAAAAGCTTTGTTTTAGATGGTTGGTCTTGATCAAAAAACTTGATGTAGGTCCATTTTTATCATCTATTGGTCTATCCCCTGTCATGTACAACTTGTGTAATTCTATTGAGACCTTTGAACACTTGTTTTTTGAATGTTTTTATGCTCGGAAAGTCTGGTCTATTTTTCTTGGCTCACCTTGTTTATGGAATTGTAGATCTGGTATTACATGGTGTGAAATTCTGGCAGGTTATGTTGAAATGTTTGATTCCAAACTTAATTGTTTTTGGTCCACTCTGACATTTGAGATTTTGTGGTTGCTTTGGAAGGACCGGAATAGAGATATTTTCCAGATGGAAAGGAGGATCCCTACTGAGTTTAATTTTAAACTCACACACTTTTATATTATGACACAGATATCCATGGTGTTGAACATTCCCAAAAGCAAGTTTAAGATGCTGATGAGAGAAGGCAGCCTAATTATCCACAAGGATGAGGTTCAAGCTGCAAAGTACATTGCAGACCACCAAAGCTTTTTGGCACCTTCAGAAGTTGAGGACCTAAATAACCTTCTGGTGATAGAGTAGAATGAGCTGAGAGTGCAGATGGACAATGAGGGTATCCATCATGAACAGGAAGAGGGCTGAGTGACATAATCAACAGTAGGCCAAGAACAGGGAACCACTCTGTTTGAAAGTCAGGGTGAAAGTTCATGGGTCCCAATGGACAATAGCATTCAGAATGAAGGATGGGAATAAAGAACAGATGGTGGATGAGGATGGAAGTGTACTTCCCAGTTTTTTGTAAACTTGTGGATAATTATAGTATAGATATATCATGCAGGTCCATTTATACTGTAAATTAACTAAAAGGAAAACAATCAGTGAACTCTAGCTTACTCCCCCAATTTTGTAACTGTATATGTTATGGGTGCTGTGAGTGAATATTATAGTCTGTGATAACTCAAGTTTATTATATATATTTTGAACTATCTTAATAGAAAAAAATACTTCACAATCAAACAGTAACTAAGAAATATACCTGGAAAAAATCAAAATCTATATAAATCTCCAAAAACTTGCTACAAACTACTCTAATACAATAATACTTACTTTTTTCAATATGCAAAAGTGAGGCAAAAAGAAAGGAGTCCTCTCAAAAGAGGTGAAAAAATAAGATATAGGCCATAGAACTGACATGGGTCAAATGCATGAGAAAACCCCATAAAATGAGGAACCTAACTGTCAGAAACTCAAGTCCCACTGATCCACAAACTCCACCAAGCCATGTACAACTGAAGTACCACCCAAAACTGCCCCAAAATTGCTCAAGATCATCTAAAATCATGCAAAAACTAAGGGGGGTCAGATATGAGAAGAAATCCCATTAAAATAGGGATAGAAATGAAGGAAACTGTGACCAAATTGTTAAAAAAAGGCTTCAAACTGATGAAAAATGATAAGTAACTCCAAAACAACTCCATCTAGGCTCCAAAGTGCTGTAAACAAGACTTAATTGCCTCATAACTTATCATGATATGAAAAATCCTCCTTGGACAAGCATGAGTTTAACTCCTAGAAAAAGACCTCGTAATTGCACCTAGGATAATTAATAATTTTTGTCTTATAACAACGACAATAATTATTATTATAATAATAAAGATGTGCAACAATCAAATTCCTTCTAAGATAATCTATTTATTTATTATCAATTGATAATATTTAAATATATTTAATTTTAAAATGAATAGAATAACTATCTCTTTTAAAATTAGATATGTTTAGAAATAATTGATTAATAATGAATAGAAACTCCCAATTCATTTATTTATTAATTATTAATCGTATCTTAATATACTTAATTTTTTAATGTAAATAGATTACACTTATTTAATTAAAATTAAATATATTAAGATATTATTATTAATTAATAAATAAATAAATCAAAAAGATAAAACCTATAAAAAGAACTCAAGTCATATTTTATTTTAAAAATAATATAAATTAAAATAACAAAGTATGTAACTTAATGAGTATCTTGAAAACAACATCCATTAAATTGCATATTTTGATATCTTAGTTAATATTATTTTTAAATGAAATACAAATTTAAATTTTTTAAAATAAAACAAAAAATAATATTTTCATTAAATTCAAGTTTATAAATTAATGAATATCATTAATCCACAAACTTGGATTTAATGAAAATATTATTTATCTTTATGTAAGCCAAAGCTTCCTTCCCCAAGGTATGAATTTGATAACTAACTCAAAGGATACTAAACCATGACCTCAAACTAAGGCAAGAAAAACTACTCAAAAAGCAATCTCAACCATGGGTTACATGAGGAAAAGGACACCAAAGATATTTATATTGGTCATTTTTCTTTGGGCTCACTTTCTGTCAGCGGCTGAGGAGAAGAAAAAGGGCTTGTAGCTGAAAGCCATGATGAAATTTGTTTGTCTGGGCGTCACTATGAGGATTTTTGGGGTAGATTTGTGTGCATTTCATGGAGAATTATTCAATTCCTTCTTTCATTTGCTTCTACCTTAATTCCACTGCTATTTCCTGGAGGCCACAACTACGGTTTTATAGTGAGCTTCTATGAAGAAATTTTCAAGACTTTCCTTACACAAAATATGATTATGTTTTGCTGGTAAGTCTACTTGTTGTGCTCCCCCCTATGCATTTGTTGTCCACGGTTTGGCTCTTTTAGCTATATTCCATCATTGATTCAAGATGTAAAAGCATTTTTTTCACAAGCTGTGACTGCTTTTCTTGTAAATCTATAACCTCTGTCTCTTTTGGTGGCCATGAGAAAGCAACTTGATACTGGCTCTTTTGTCATCAAAATTTGAGGGTTGCATTGATATTTTTGCTTGTTCTTCTCATGTAGCTTACAACATTAAATATCAGTGTTATGATTTGATCACAATACAATTTTATATAATAACATGTATTACTTTGAAATCTTCTTGTAATCTTTGCTCCTTTTATATCATTGAAAATGCATTGCTGTCCAATGGTCTATTCATGATGCCTAATGGATACCATATACTATGACACTACTATTTACTATCTTTTTATTGTTCTTGATCTCTTCCATTGAATGACATACTGCTCCATCTTTGAATGTTCCACTTTTCAAGAATATTATTTCAATACTTTAGGCATGCTAGAAACCTCAACATTAATACTGTGACTGATATATTAAGAGTTAAATGTTGAATGCTTAAACATTACTGGATATCCCATCCCTGAGATCATTTTTTTTGTTCCCAATATCAATCTTACTATTTAATGAAGAATGTCCTTGCCTTTCTGATTCATTGTAGTGCTACTTCTCCTTGCACCTTGCTTGATGGTCTCTATGATATCATATGCTTTGATGATATGTTGTTGTATCTATCTCTCTGACAGTGACACTCTGGTGCAGGGCAGAAAAGCTATGTCCTTCCCTAGGGTAGAGTAGGATCTTTTGGGATCAGTTGGTAGATGGGAATAATGTAATAAACCCAAGTGTAAGACCTTTTGGATCCCAGGTGCAAGTATAAACCAGGATGCCAAATTGATCAAATGGGCATAAACTTGTGATTTATAGGTTTCTCACTAGGTCTAGGTCATTAGGACATGTTTTTGAAGCCATTTGAGGCATTACATAAGCCTAGTATGTAAAAAGTTACAAATTGGAAAAATTGTCAAAAATGTTGTTTGACAACAGTGACAACTTTTCAAAAAGTTGCTCGGTATAGTTGAAAAGTTGCAAATTCGGTCCATAATGATTTGAATTATATTTATGACCATTACAACTAGTATTTAAACATGTATGAAGCCCATTCGTGGGTTGGCAATGTTGATATGGACTTTTGGAAGGGTGAACAATATAGAATTCTATTATTTTGTGTACAGTTACTGTGTTTTTTGAATTTGCAGGTACTGTATAGATTGGTACGGATGAAAATCCAATTGATTTTGTTTTCTTAGTTATCTATCTGATCTGTGCTCTTGGTTTGGGGTGATTTTGTTTGGTTTGGTGAGAGAACAGTAAGATGCAAGGTCATTGGTTCTGTAAACCCCAGAAACTGAGGGTACATTGTTCATGGAGCCCTAACTTTCTTTCCCACCATGGAAAAAGCATGGCCCTTTGGGAAATGAAATTTAGGGGAGTCATCTTTGAAATTATTGAAGCACAAAAATAGAGGATTCTATTGGAGGGGTTTTCCACCCAGCCCTAGGTCAAATATCTCTATGTATTTGACGAGGAAAGTAGGAGATAGAGTGGATAACTAGTCTCAGTGATTGAAGAGACTTTGGGAATGGTTGGGATTGACTATTTAGAGTACAGTGAAGAGTCCTAAGGGGTTTATTTTGTTTCACGAACCCATTTTCAAACCATTTCTTTGTTATCCAAGCTTGGTTTGGCTAATTAGGTCCATGGACACAGTGAGAGTTTGATACTGCAGGAGTGAAGTCAAAAATCCATCTCTTGGGGTCTGAAGGAAAAGGATGAAGGGTATCCAAAAAGGTAAGGATATTGACAAGTCATTTGGAGAAGTTGGGAGTTATCCACCAAAAATAGTGTAAGAAGGGCTACGAGGTTGATTGTCCTAATTTGAGTAGGATAGGTTGTGGGTGTTTAGGAACTTCAAAAGTGAGTGATTCATAGTGTATTAGGTCATGATAAGACCTTCCCACCATTGAATTGAATTCTCATATAGCTGGGTTAGAAATCCTTCATTTTGGTATGATTGAGGGAATTGATTCCTAAAGCCTAAATTGGATCCAAGTTGTGAGAAGTCCCTAGGAGGCAGGGAGAGTTCTGGAATAGTAAGTCCACTCAAGAAAGGAGGTATAGACCCTAAAGGAGTTGTTTGATCAAGGAGAAGGCTTAAGGTAGGTCTTTGAGGTTCTTCTAGTCAAAGAAGACCAATCTAGGTTGTGTGGCTACTTGCTATGCATCAAGTGGTATTAGAGCCACTAAGAACCTGATTGGAAAGAAGAATTGAAGACAAGATGTCCAAAAATAAGGATGGAGAGAGTGAGATCCCTCTATGAATAACCAATGTTGAGTTGGCCAAACTGGTTAAGGAACAAATGGAAGAAAGCAAGGTAGTGAGAGAAGAGAACATAGCCATGAAGAGAGAGTTGGATAAACTGAGAGGGAAGGTAGACAAAGGAGTACAAGAAGACTCTGAAGAAGAAGGAGGTGAAGAGGAAGAGCCTCTACTAGATAGACAAGAACTACCTATAGATCAGAGAGCCATATTGGAAGCCCTTGAGCGGGTAGGGAGAAAAGACACCAAGGATGACCTCCCTGTGTTTTGTGGCAAATTGAACCCAAAAGAATGTGCGGATAGGGTTGAAGCCCTAGACAATCACTTTGAATGTGATAGGGTACCTGAGAACTAAATGATGAGAATTGCAAAGTCAAAAATTAAGGGCTCGCCCCTTAGTTGGTCGAACTTCCTTCAGAATGAGAGACTTGATGAAGGGAAGGGACAAATATCCACTTGGAGGAGAATGAAGACAAAGATCAGGAAACAATTCATACCTAAAGACTATACTATCCTAATGCACTAGAAGTTACAAAGTCTAAGGCAAAAGGACTTAGATGTGAGTGCATATACTGAGGAGTTTCACAAACTCACCTTGAGAGCCAAAGTTCTTGAGAATGAGAAGAAAAAGTTGGCTAGGTACTTGAATGGGCTCAAGTACTCCATTAGAGATGGGTTGTCTTTGTTCAACCCCAAAATAGTGCATCTATGCTATCAAATGGCACTAAAGATAGAGGATAAACAAAGAAGGAAGAGTGACTCCCAAAATAGAGGTTGAGGTGCAAATTTTAGAGGTAGAGGAAGGTTTGGTGGTAGAGGACCATCTAACAATTTTTTTTGAGAAACTAGGAAGGAGAGAAAAATCCTAGAGGAGGATTTAGAGGAAGGAGACCCAATGTGAGAGGAAGATATGGAGGAAGGATGCTAGGAGTATTCACTGGAAGATGTTTCACTTGCAATCAGAAAGGGCACTAGTCCTCTAGATGTCCAATGAAGAATGGAGAAAATAACCAAGGGAGAGAAAGGAGAGTCCACCTTGCTCAAGAAGAAGACACATTAAGTGTACAAGAGCCAAGAGGGAATGCTGATCTAGAAGAAGGTGAATTCTTGATGTTCAAAAGGACTCTATTAAATATAGTTGCAGACAAAGAACCACCTCAGAGAAAGACTCTCTTTAGGAAAACATGCAAGGTGAAAGGTAAGGTGTGTAAGGTAATAGTAGATTCTGGTTCAACAGATAATCTAGCATCTATAGAAATGGTTAAAAATCTTGGTTTGAAGAAGTTACCTCACCCTAACCCCTATAAGTTCTCATGGTTAAATAAAGAGCAACAAGCTCTTGTCAATCAACAAGTTTATGTGGAGTTTCAGGTAGGAGACTGCAAAGAAAAGATTTTGTGTGCTGTTGCAGAGATGGATGCCTGCCACCTATTACTAGGAATGCCTTGGCAGTATGATGTGAACTCAAGACATGATGGTAGAAGCAATGTTTATGTTCTTACTAAGGATGGAAGGGAGTATACAATGAGTCCCTTACCAGATGATGGGAAAGAAACACATCAAGTGACTAGTGTCTTAGTTTGTAAGGCCCACCCCATTTCCACCTTTCCCTCGACACTTCGATGTCGAAGGATTAAGGGGTGTTGTAGTATCTGGATGATTGATAAATCTTTAACAGATTTGTACCTCAGGATAGAACTATCTATTGTACCTTCATATCAGTACCTATTTTAGTGTCACCATGATAGAGGTGATAACTCTAGGTTGTTAATTGTGTAAGAGTATCTTGGATGAAGTATGTTACCCTGTGGATCATAGATCCAACTAGATTATTAAGGGTCCATTGAGTACTTTTGTCGAAAGGATTAGATTCAAGAAGCCGAGATGTAAATGCCAAATTAGTTATGTGTTAAGTCTTAAGTTATCTTGGATTAAATTAATAGTTGATGTGATGATT
>MU223428.1:82716-99000 GCA_018584345.1 Thuja plicata | reverse complement strand
TATTTTAGAATCATATTGGTTCGATATGTACCCTTTTGGGATATGGTTAAACTATATTTAGAATGACGAAAACTATTAACTTTCATTCCTCCTAGATAACCTAAAATATTTTTAGATCGATGATCGATAATATTGACCGAGAAGATGATCAACGATCCTCTTCGATTATATCGATATCACCTAGCATCATATGATTACAACATTGTTGAGGTTGTTCGCCAGAGTCTTTTTTTGATCACGACGTTGGATCCTCTTTCCCGCAACTTCAACGTGGAACTCTTCACTTTAAAAAAAAATTTGTTGGTTGTGTTTTGACCCGAACTTTTGGGCATGACAACAGGTTAAAGAATTTCTCAAGAAAGGGTTCATTAGAAGGAGCATCAGTCCTTGTGCAGTCCTTGCACTATTAGCTCCAAAGAAAGAGGGAACATGGAGACTATGTACTAAATCTAGAGCCATAAAAAAAAAAACTATTAGATACAGATTCCCTATTCCTAGAATGGAGGACTTAATGGATTTCCTAGGAGGGGCTAGATATTACTCCAAGTTGGATTTGAAAAGTGGGTACCATCAGATCCAGATTAGACAGGGGATGAATGGAAGACTACAGTCAAGACCAGTGAAGGGATCTATTAATGGTTGGTGATGCCCTTTGGCCTCTCAAACGCTCCAAGAAAATTCATGAGGCTCATGAATGAAGTATTAAAACCTTTTATTAATGATTTTGTGGTTGTATATCTAGATGACATATTGATTTTTATTAAGAACAGAGAAGAACATCTAACCCACTTGGAGTTGGTTTTGGAAAGGCTCAAACAAGAAAAGTTAAAGGTCAATTTGGATAAATTTGTCTTCTTGCAGGAAGAGTTTGTGTTCCTTGGATTTTTCATCTCAAAATGGATCTAGAAAAGGTGGAAGCCATACTCAATTGGCCCAGACCAAGGACTGCTAGTTAGGTAAAAAATTTTCATGGACTAGCGAGTTTTTATAGAAAATTTATTATAGGTTTTATCAATGTTTGTTCCCCTATGATTAATATAATCAAGGGTGGAAGAAAATGTCATTTTGTATGGACAAGTGAAGAAGCTAGATCTTTTGAGTACTTGAAAAGGAGGGTAGCAGAAGAACCTATATTATTTTTGCCTAATTTCAAGAAAATGTTCACAATAGAATTTGATGCTACAAATAGGGTCATAGGGGGGTCCTAAGTCAAGAAGGAAAACCAATAGGCTTCTTTAGTGAGAAGTTGAATGAGGCAAAACAAAGGTATTCAACCTATGATTTGGAAATGTATGCAATGGTCCAGTCTTTAAGGAAATGGAGGAATTATTTGTTGCCTAAGGAGTTCATAGTTTATACTAATAATCATGCTTTGATATTTTTGAATAGAAAAGACAAGTTAAACCAAAGACACATCAAGTAGATGGAATACATACAAGCATACAATTTCACAATTAAACACAAGAAGGGTGTAAAGAATAAAATATGGATAGGATTTAGAACAATGTTGGTTTTCTCATAAAAGTGACCCTATGCATATATTATCCACTTACATTTAATTTTTATGGTGAGGGGTGTAAATCATGAAATTTTTGTAAAGGAAAATGGAATAAAATACATACCTCCAAAAAAGAACCTGTTGAAAACCCTGTCAGACGGTCTCATAAACTATTGATTTTCGCGCTCTTAAACCAAAAATGTGAGATCTACAAAAATCATAAATCTTTTTCTTTTTTGAGAAAGTTCAATTTTGACCCTCAAGTCAATGTCGACCTTGACCCAAAATTTCCAATTTTGACCTAGGTCATGGTTGAGGTCGTCCTTGACCTAGGTCAGGGTCGACCTTGACCCCAAAATGTCAGCCTTGAACCCACAATGTCGACCTTGACCTACGTAGCTCTAACATAAAATCTATTTCTGGATCCTGGAAGTTTTCCGAAAAGGGTATCCGGATCTGCACTTAAATTCATTGTTCTAAAGCTGTCCCTACAAGAAAAATAGTTTGTTTGTTTGGGGGGGGGAGGGGTTTGCCTTGGTCGAACCCCGATTTTGGAATTAACCTTAAAATTCAATTGAAATTGCAGAAGTAAACAAAGTAAATAAAAAAATTCACCTTGCTTGTATAGAAGCCCTTGTGGTGGATTTGAATCCTTGGATCCACCAGTATGTATGCACCAAATGGATGTAGAATGTAGAATTTAGAATGCAGGATGCCTCAAAACAATTGCATGTAGATCTTCAACACGAATATTGAATGGATCTTGGAATAGCAAGAGGCTTGGAGGAATGTGGATGGAGAAATATTCAACAAGAGGGCTCCATATAGCTTGAATCCTTCAATGGATACCACTGGATCTCCTTGATGAATTGAGTGCTTGATAAGTGCTTGAATGCTTGAATTCTTGAGGATATATGATTTCTTCAATGGCTACTTGGCTTGCTTCAAATCTTTCTCCTTAGCTTTCTGTTAGTTGATGGGTCTTCTTAGAGAGACTTAGAGAAAATGAGAGAAGGATTCCTTACATACCAATCTAGGGCACAATCTTCTAGAGAGGCCTACATAGGAGAATTAAATTCCCATTAGACCTATACCTCTAGAAGTGGACCTATATTAAATATACTTTAAGAATCATTGCTTCAAAGACCGAAACAACTGACTTGGATGCGGGAATTAAAATTTTCTGAAGCCCAACATCTGAAAATCTTGGAAATCTGAAATCTTGACCTTTAGCCATTCAAGGGTGAGGTTGACCTTGACCTAGATCAAGGGTGAGGTCAACCTTGAACCTAAGGTCAAAAATCTCAGTTTCCAGTTTAGGGTGTTAGAAACAGGTTGGAAAAAGTGGGAAATGGGGTAGAATAGGGGAAAAAGCAAGATCCAAGTTAGAGACCCATTCAAGGTGCTTGACATGACCCCAAACTGCTTACTCGGAAGGCTAAACCAGCCTACAATGGAAGTGATTCCATTTTCTGACTATACATTTCGCCCCCCACTTTAGCAAGAGTATGGAATCGATGCAAACTCTTGGTAAAGGAGATCATGAAGAAAAGATAATCTTATTGAAATCCAAAGGGACAAAGAAATTATCAAGCCCCCAGGGACTTAAGTCTTTATCAACCCTAAGATTACAATAAGAGAGACATCACCAGTCAAAGAGAAAGAGAGAGAGGGGAGTGGTTAGCTTGCCCAGTAAGATGTGTATATCTCACTATGAACCACAAAAAGGATAGGATGGTCCACCAAGAAAGCACTTGATAGTCACCCCATAAAGTTGTGCACCTTCTAGTGGCTTTGTACATGTATATAAGAAGATGGCTTTTATGAAGTACCCATGGATCCATATCCTTATATCACCATGGAATACATGCATACCTCTTCAGGATTTAGCAACTTATGTGCATTACCTTCTGAGGATTTAGCATATTGAATTGTAATTGAAATCATATCTCTTCAGGATTTAGCAACTTATGTGCGTTACCTTTAGAGGATTTAACATGCTGCAAAAGAAAAGGTTAGAACAAAAATGCAATAATATAGAACGAGGGAGGTCGTATATATGCCCCCTCCTTAAGATGGCAAGTACATACTATTTTGACATGTTAAGGAAAGAAAATAACAAGGATAAATCCTTCTTCAACATCAAGACAATATCCATAGACAACATCCAGTCCAAGCTAAGAAGGTCATAGCTCCTATGAGGCCATGGAAGGGACGAATGCAAAGAGATATCATGCAAGAAGTAAAAAAGTAACCCTTGTGAGGGATAATACACGATTCAGTTTCCAAGGTGAGAGATTTATCAACCATGGAAACCCAATGTCAAACAAAGAAATAGGTTATAATCAAGGACATAGATCCTCAATGCAAACCAAAAATTTCAAGTATGTTTTATATCATATAATAGTTAGATATTGCTTAACCAAGGGAAAAGTGGATCCCAAAAAGACAGAAAAGAAGGAGATGGCATCCTTACCCCCCAAGCATAGGAACAAGGATGAAAGGGGACCTATTATATCACTCACAACACTATGCAAGACAATGAGCCCCAAGGATTAGGCTAACATTGTTTACATAATGTGGAGCTCCATAATAGGAACATAAATGTTATTTAGAGAAAACAAGATTGAAATATAACTCATTGCCACATGATATATAAATAACTTTACTATCAATGAGCTTCATAATCTTATAATGTAAATCTTTACATTCATTAGTAGAGTGATCATGAAATCTATGATAGAAACAAAAAGGAAGAGTCTTCAAGTGTCGACTATGTTTCTTTTTGTGTTTAGGTCTAGTAATCATCTTAGCATGAAGGAGTTTAGGAAAAAGAACTTCTTGGTCAAATTTATTCATAGGGTCATCATGTTTTGAAGTGTTATTTGAGATGTTGGTAACATTGATGTATTATTGAGGATTGAATCCCAATCCATAAGAATGCTCATGCCCCCCATTTTGTAAGGGCATTTGAATTCCTAGTGTATGCTTACCACATCCTTGACCATTGAATCCTTATTTAACTAGTAAATGATAACCATGACCATAACAAGAAGCCATATTAGAAGGAGTCAATGGAAATTTAGTAGTCACTATGTCATCATTATTAGGTTTGACAAATTCATAGTGGGTAGAAGCAGTGACAAAGTTATTATGAAGGGAATGAGAAGTATAAGCAAAAGCTCATTGTTCAAACTCTCTTTGTTGCTTCATAAAATCAAGATCAGAAACCTTATACTCTCCAATAAAGGTAGGATTGAAATTTAAGGTTCTCCAATCATCTCTAGGAAGAGCATTAGAGGAAGAAGGATTACTAATAGGAATAGGAGTATTGTGGGTCTAAATATTTAAACAAGGATTTGGTGCATCATCTGCATGAAGTGTATACACCATGTTATTGTGAATAAACTTGACTTTACGGTGAAGGGTGGAAGGAACAAAATGCATCTCATGCAACCAAGGTCTACCCAAAAGGAGGTTATAATTAAGAGGTCCAGGCATAACATGAAAATGAGTATTTAGGATGACTGGACCTACTTTGATAGGTAAGGTAATGATGCCCAAAGTGTTCTTATCAATGTTATCAAAGACATGTATAGGAGCATTGTCAGGTTGAATAGTTGAAAGATCGACTTTAATCGCTTTGAGAATGTCCATGCTACAAATATTAAGCCCAGATCCATTATCAATCAAGGTCCTATGAATGATACTCTTATTGATAGTAACAACAACCACAAGAGCATCATATTGATTCTGTACTTCTTTAGAAGGTAAATACTTTCGAGTGAATACAATGTCAGGAGGACCCGGGGTAGCATACATGCATTGTAATAAGGCATTGTTGTTCTCTTGATTAGGAGGTAGAGTGGAAAGAGTTTCTAGAGCTTGTTTCAAGGCTTCATGGTAGGTAGGTGAAGTTTGAAGAAGCTCCCATAAAGAAATATTGTCAAGGGTATTGCATAATTGGTTTATCAAATCATACTCCTGGCTAGGAAGATGGGGTGGAGGAGGAAGAATGGGTTGAGAAGGCGGTAAATAAGTAGGAACCACCTGATTAGGTTGAGGGTTATTCTGTGTGTGATAAGCATGTGAAATAGAATCTGTTTTATCAAATAAATCCAAAGTATCCCTAGGTTTACCCTTGATAGTAATGTGAGGAAAACCTTTAATATTCAATAAGGGTTTTGGATAAACCATGTTAGTTGTCTCAACACTAAAAATAGGTTCACAAGAAGGAAGCAAATAATACATCCTATGAGGAGATGAGGTAGGATGTTGATTCTCCATAAGATCATCACTAAGAGGGAGAGCATTAATGGAATTAATATCATTCTCCCCTAATGCCTCATCACGAGAAGGAATCCCAAATGGAGGTAAAGCATCTATAATATTTTCTTCTTTCTCTAAAATGTCTACATAAGGGGAGTGTGTTTTAGAAAAAGAGTCATCATCATGTATGAATATGTCACCCATTAATAAATCACCCTATTGTATCAAAGCATCTTCATGAGGAGAGGATAAATCAATTTCTTTATCCAAGGGTTCATCCCAAAAAGTAGAAGCATCCATAATGGCTTCATGAGGAAGAGAGTAATCAAAATCCAAATCCAAAGGTTCATCCCAAGTAGGAGGATTAGCATCCCTATCAATAAAGCACATTGTAGGAGTTCCATAAATCACTAAAGATTGATCCCCAAATGGGAAAGAGGGTAAATTATTTTATAAAGTAGGCTCATAGAAAGGACATATATTAGGAGAAGAATTAACATCAATCGTCAACTCATCTCCATAAAGAGAAATATTAAAGTCATCTGCTTGCTCTAATATATCCTTACAAGATAATACAAGAGAGGATGAAGAAACATCACACACACTAAATGAAGTCTTTCTAGGTGTATCAATGTTGTAAATAATGGAACATGAAGGTAACCATGCACACATCCTATGGTAAAGGTCAATTGAAGAGGTTGCAGAGGAGGATGGAATAGGAATAGGATCAATAGAGATCTTATTCGAGAAATTTCTATCCTCACTTCCATGTACCTCATTAGCGGATCTATCCTCTTTTGCAAGAAAAACCTCATCAAAGTATTCAAAACAAAAATCATACATGTTGAACACAAAGTAACATTACAAGCATGAAAAATGTAACTATTTTTGTATTTTTAAAGCAATTTGTGATTTTTAATTTTTGAAATATAAATGTAAGAGCATAAAAGAAATCTACTTTTAAATGCATGTAAGACCTAACATAAAATGCAAATCTAACACCAAAAAGAAAGAGTTGTCTATTGCGGGTTCACCAAAATGTAATATAAAAAATATGGTGAGGGTTTAGAACAATGTTGGTTTTCTCATAAAAGTGACCCTATGCACATATTATCCACTTAAATTTAATTGTTATGATGAGGGGTGTAAATCTAGAAATGTTTGTAAATGAAGATGGAATAAAATACATACCTCTGAAAAAGAACCTTCTGAAAACTGTGTCAGACGGTCTCAGAAACTGTTGATTTTGGCGCTCTTGAACCAAAACTATGAGATCTACAAAACTCAGAAATCTTTTTCTTTTCTGAGAAAGGTTGATTCTGACCCTCAAGTCAATGGTGACCTTGACCTAGAATTTCTAATTATAACCTAGGTCAAGGTTGAGGTTGTCCTTGACCCCAAAATGTCACCCTTAACCCCAAAATATTGACCTTGACCTGCACATCTCTGACGGAAAATATATTTTTGGATCCCGAAAGTTTACCAAAAAGGGTATTCAGATCTGCACTTAAATTCATTGTTCTAAACCTGTCCCTACAAGAAAAATGGTTTGTTTGCTGGGGGAGGGGTTTTCCTTGGTCAAACCCCAGTTTTGGAATTAACCTTAAAATTGAATTGAAATTGCATAAGTAAACAAAGTAAATAAACAAATTCACCTTGATTGTACAGAAGCCCTTGTGGTGGATTCGAATCCTTGGATCCACCAGTATGTATGCACCAAATGGATGTAGAATGTAGAATGCATGATGCCTCAAATTAATTGCATGTAGATATTCAACACCAATCTTAAATGGATCTTGGAATAGGAAGAGGCTTGGAGGAATATGGAAGGAGAAATCTTCAACAAGAGGGCTACATAGAGCTTGAATCCTTCAATGGATACCAATGGATCTCCTTGATGAATTGAGTGCTTGAGAAGTGCTTGAATGCTTGAATTCTTGAGGAGAGATGATTGCTTCAATGGCTGCTTGGCTTGCTTCAAATCTTTCTCCTTAGCTTTCACTTAGTTGATGGTTCTTCTTAGAGAGACTTAGAGAAAATGAGAGGAGAAGGCTTCCTTATATACCAATCTAGGGCACAATCTTCTAGAGATGCCTACATAGGAGAATTAAATTCCCATTAGAGCTATACCCCTACAAGTTGACCTATATTAAATATAATTTAAGAATCGTTGCTTCAAAGACCAAAACAACTGACTCGGAAGCAGGAATTAAACTTTTTCGAAGCTCGACATCCAAAAATCCTAGAAATTTGAAATCTGGACCTTGGGCTAGAAAAATCAATTTTGACCTAGGTCAAGGGTGAGGTCAACCTTGACCTGAAAAGGTCAATTTTGATCCTGAGGTCAAAAATATCAGTTTCCAGTTTAGGGTGTCAGAAACGAGCAAGAAAAAGTGGGAAATGGGGTAGAATAGGGATAAAATCTAGATCCAAGTTAGAGACCCATTCAAGGTGCTTGACATGACCCCAAACCACTTACATAGAAGGCTAAACCATTCTACAATAGAAGTGCTTCCATTTTCTGACTATAGAAAGGGTATAACCAATAAGGTTGCAGATGCCCTTAGTAGAAGGAATCTGACTATTCAAGAAGTTGGATTGAAGAGTGTTGGAATCAATTCCATGAAAGGGATGTATGAATTGGGTGAAGAATTTTTAGAGGCATACCAAGTATGCAAGGATATGAGTGACATATATCACAGTGATTTTGCAGAGTACATGTTGTAGGATGAATTACTTTTCAAAGGAAGTCAACTTTGTATTCCAAGGGGATCCATGAGAGAGAACATCATAAGGGAGAATTACTGTGGAGGCTTAGGAGGTCACTTTGGATTGGACAAAACTTTGGAGATGGTAAGAAGGTTCTATTTCTGGCCCAAAATGAAAATAGAGGTAAGACAGTTTGTTGAGAAGTGCATGGTTTGTAAAAAATCCAAGGGTGGATCATATAATGCAGGATTGTATAGCCCTTTACCCATTCCAATGAAGCCTTGGGACTCCATCAACATGGACTTTGTATTGGGCCTACCAAGAACCAAACTGGGATATGATAGTATCAATGTGGTAGTAGATAGGTTTTCCAAAATGGTCCATTTCCTACCTTGCAAGACAACCCATGATGCCTCTCATATAGAAGGGATATTCTTCAAGGAAGTAGTGAGGTTGCATGGATTACCAATGACCATATTCTCGATAGGGATTCAAAATTCCTTGGACATTTTTGGAGAACACTATGTAAAAGATTAGGGACCAACCTGTCATACTCATTGACATATCATCCTCAAACAGATGGCCAGAAAAAGGTCATTAAAAGGCCCCTTGGAAGCCTATTGAGATGTCTGACAAAAGACCATGGATCCACATGGGATGTAGTAATACCACAAGCATAATTTTCCTATAATG
Source organism: Thuja plicata (assembly GCA_018584345.1). Taxonomy (NCBI): domain Eukaryota; kingdom Viridiplantae; phylum Streptophyta; class Pinopsida; order Cupressales; family Cupressaceae; genus Thuja; species Thuja plicata. The sequence goes on along the minus strand of MU223428.1, from coordinate 89,831 downwards.
ACTCAGTAAATAGGAGCACTAGTCATAGCCCATTCCAACTTGTATATGGGACACACCCTATAGGTGTAATGGAGTTGAGAAACATTAGTAGTATGGAAAGAAGGAGTGCACAAGAAAAATACTTTGCAGATGTCATGAAGGAACTGAACCAAGAAGTTAGGAGTAGACTTGAGCAAACTTAAGGGAAGTACAAAGAGATAGCAGATAAAAGAAAAAGGGATGTGCAGTATAAGGTAGGGGACATGGTGATGATCCACCTCTGAGAAATGAGACTTACTAAAGGGAAGTATACCAAATTGATGATGAAGAAGATGAGACCCTTCAAGATATTACATAAACGTGGAAAAAATGCCTATAAAATTGATTTACCTCCAGACATAAGATGGTCTAAAAACTTCAATGTACATGATATTTATGGCTATAAAGGTTCTGATTTCTTTGATGCAGGTATAGAAGGAACACATGAAGCTGCAGAACTTCAACAACTTCCTCATCCAAATAAACAAGAATTTGAATCCCTCTTGGACATAAGGGTTAGTCAAAAAACTAGGAGGAGAGTATATCATGAGTATCTAATCAAGTGGAAAGACAAGCCATTGGAAGATGCTACATGGCTAATAGAGAAGGACATTGAGAAGATGGGACTCCAAGTTGCAGACATTACAACTCAAGGGAATTAAGTTTCAGTGGCCTGAGGTGTATGGTGCAGGGCACCAAATCTATGTCCTTCCCTAGGTTAGATTAGGATCCTTTGGAATCAGTTGGTAGATGGGAATAATGTAATAAGCCCAAGTGTAAGACCTTTTGGATCCTAGGTGCAATTATAAACAAGGATGCCAAAATGATCAAATGGGCATAAACTTGTGATTTATAGGTTTCTCACTAGGTCTAGGTCATTAGGACATGTTTTTGAATCATTAGGACATGTTTTTGAAGCCATTTTTGGCATTACATAAGCCTAGTGTGCAAAAAGTAACAAATTGGCAAAATTGTCAAAAATGTTGTTTGACAACATTGACAACCTTTCAAAAAGTTGCTCGGTATAGTAGAAAAGTTGCAAATTTGGTCCATAATGATTTGAATTGTATTTATGACCATTGCAACTGGTATTTAAAAATTCATGAATCCCATTCATGGGTTGGCAATGTTGGTACGAACTTTTGGAAGGGTGAACAATAAAGAATTCTATTATTTTGTGTATAGTTACTGTGTTTTTCAAATTTGCAGGGTTTGTATAGATTGGTATGGATGAAAATCCAATTGTGTTTTCTTAGTGAGCTATGTAATCTATTCTCTTGGTTTGGGTGGATTTGGTTTGGTTTGGTGAGAGAACAGTAAATTGCAAGGTCACTGGTTCTGTAAACCCCATAAACTGAGGGTAAATTGTTCATGGAGCGCTAACTTGCTTTCCCATTGTAGAAAAGAATGGCCCTTTGGGAAATGCAAGTTAGGGGAGTCATCTTGGAGATTCCTAAAGCATAGAAGTAGAGGATTTTGTTGGAGGGGTTTACCACCCAGCCCTAGGTCAAATATCTCTATGTATTTGACCAAGAAAGTATGAGATAGAGTGGATAACCAGTGTCAATGATTGAAGAGACATTGGGAATGGTTGGGATCGACCATTTAGAGTATAAGGAAGAGTCCTAAGGGGTTTATTTGGTTTCATGACCCCATTTTCAAATAGTTACTTTGTTATCCAAGCTTGATCTAGCCAATTAGGCCTATGGGCAGAGTGGGAGTTTGATACTACAGGAGTGAATTCAGAAATCCATTGCTTGGGGTTTGAAGGAAAAGGATAAAGGGTATCCAAAAAGGTAAGGAGATTGAAAAGTCATTTGGATAAGTTGGGATGCATCCACCAAAAATAGTGTAAGAAGGGCTACTAGGTTGACTGTCCTAATTTGAGTAGGATAGGTTGTGGGTGTTTAGGAACTCCAAAAGTGAGTGATTCATAGTATATTAGGTCAGGATAAGACCTCCCCAACATTGAATTGAATTCCCATATAGTTGGGTTAGAAATCCTTCATTTTGGCATGATTGAGGGAATTGATCCCTAAAGCCTAAATTGGATCCAAGTTGTGAGAAGTCCCTAGGAGCCAGGGAGAGTTATGGAATAGTAAGTCCACTCAATAAAGGAGGTATATACCCTAAAGGAGTTTTTGGATCAAGGAGAAGGCTTAAGGTAGGGATTTGAGGTTCTTCTAGTCAAAGAAGACCAATCTAGGTTGTGTGGCTGCTTTCTCTGCATCACACTGCCTTATATTGTCACTTGCACATCCTTGCACAATAAATTATTACTCTTATTATGACTGATTTATTTTACAAATTCTTCATATTGTGGAATTAAAACTAAACCTACACATACATGATAGTATTTTCATAACATGAACAAGCTGAAAATGAATTTTCACATATGATACTCCGTCATGAAAGACCTTGATTGTCATTGTTGAATCATTATTAATATTGGTTTCATTTGGTTATTTATTTCCACTGAGATGATTGTATATGCATGTTACATGATGAATTCAACCTCATGAATTCATTATTATTCAATTGCTATTAATTATTGCATGAAATCTGCTAATTTTCTGTACTATCCCTGGTGGGATATTGTTCTTACTGTTAATGTCTTCTTGCATAATTACACATATGTACCTTGAATATGTGCTATCACTGCATGATATTTTACTTATATAATTATGTCATTATTGGTATCAAATGTTGATTCTTTAACCTCTTCTTATACACTCCTTCTATATAACTATGGCTATCTTGATTGCTGGAGGCCATTGCTCTTTTAAGAAAAGGTTGTCCTTTCTTACTCTTGCATGTTGATCATTGCCTTTCCCTTTGCCTTGGAAAATAGTGCTTCCTTTATCATAATATTAGATGATGGATTTCAGAAGGTTTCATGTTAAAACAAATGTGTCCCTTAAACAACATAGGTCTTTAAATGTTCTCCATAATTCAGCTGGAAGGTCCCATGCTTGAACTTATGCATGCCCCCTCAATAGCCTCCTTAAATCTTTAGTGGTGGCCTCTTCATATCTCATTTGGAATGTTCCATGCATATAATGAATGCATGTTCCTTCAACAACCTACCATGCCTTCATAATTGTTCCTGCACATTGAGAAAACTATTAGCAAAACATGTGTTCTTTTTTGCACCATTCTGAACATGTATTTGTATTGCTATCATATTTAGAGATAAGTGTTAGTTTCATCATTTCTTAGTCTTTTTAGACTAACACCCTCTCTTCCATGTTGCGAAGGCACTTCCAGGATGCATGCCCTCTTCAACTAGCCAACCAAGGACACTCAACAACCTCGTCCATCATTCCATCTAGGAAATGATGGAATCAACCCTATCTTTATCTTGACTTCTATATATATCCATGTTATTTATTATTTATTTCATTGATTTTAAGAGGTTTCCCATGGCTTGTGTGGGACCCATTCTGTATATTCATTTTCAAATGAAATATGAACTCTTGATTGCAAAACAATTATATTTTACTTGAAAAATGCATTGGAACATTAAATAAATGTTCTCTTTTTCTGTATTTTGCCTTTTAGCATAAAGTAATTAATCATGAATGCTCTAAAATTAAAATGTACCAAATGTACCTTTCACCAATGCTGTCTAAGCTTTTCCAATTTTAGCATGATGCAAAAATTGGTAACATTTTTGGCCACCTCTTAGGGGTGTTTTCCTGCTAAACAAAAAGACCAGTTGCATTTTGTAGTCCATTGGGCATAGAGTCACTTCAATTTGAAAACTAGAAAACTACTCCCTCTCCAAAACAAAAAACTGAAACAACATACCTGCAACTAAAAACTGCAAACTGAAAACAAAACCACAGACGTTACTATTGTACTCCAACATCTTTGCATGGATGAAATACTTATAGTATGGGGTAGTGGAATGAATTCCATGCCTTGTATGATAGGTATATTTTTCATTCCATGATGGTGAATTATAATAGTTTTGTCCTTGGTTTCTCCTACCACACAACTAAAGCTAAAACTAAAACTTTAAGTTCTTATCATAACTTGATTAATGAGTTGTGTGTTATCTATAAAAATGAATCTAAATGGTTCACTGTTATGCATGATGTATGTTTCCTTGATTGGGTCATGATAGAAACAAAGGTAATAACTATAAAACAACTAACTGAAACTGAAACTATTGTGCTCAACCGCACTTGGAGAAAACAAAACTGAAACATGAACCTCTAAACTACCCTAAGCTAATCAATCATCAAAACCTCAGATACATCCATTAATAGACTAATTGAAATAGCTTCATTTTATCACTAACAATGGATGAGATGCATGCCTATGTGAAACTGAAAAGATATGCAATATAACTTGAAGGATCTGAAACTCTTGAAGCATATATTGAAAATGAATAGATATATCACATACCTCTTGGATTTGATCAAAATCAATGCAGATTTTAGGTGAATAAATATGCTGGTCCTAATCTTTAATGACTATAAAAACATGCACAAGCTCCATTCTAGAAAGATGCATGATTGGGGAGCCTGGAGAGATGATAAACTCTGGAATACTGCTACTAATTTTTTTGATTTCAACTATCTCTTCATCTATGATATAAATTTGATCATAAATTTCAAACTCTAGAGGATCAAGAAGGTGGATGACTGCGTGGTCTACCTGATGTCGCTGATTGTCATGTTCTTTTAATGAATTTGGATCAATATCATATTTTTGATACTCCTTCTAAATGTTTTCTTTACTTACCTAATCTTGGATCAACCTTCTATCAACTTCATATTTAGGCTCATGTTGAGATTCAACAACCACCATATGTTTAACAACTTGTTGAACCTGCTCCTCCTCATGAGGAGATAAATGACAGTCATCTAATTATGTCATGAATACTTATAGACCATCCCAAAAATCAGCTTCATCATCATGACTTTAAATTTCACATAGAAGAGGAGAGTCACTAACCTATGTGCTTCTCTCATAAAGAAATAAAACATTAAGGTCTTGAATCTCTTCCTGGTGTCCTACAACTGATATGGGTATGTTTTTAATTTCATCCTCTTCCTCATTCATAAAATCTTTCATAGAGCTCAAAATATTGGCCTTTGCAATATCTTCAACCAATAGGACCTTCAATAATATGTAATGTGCTTCCTTTTGTGTCCTCAATTCTACTTTATGACGAATCTCTTGTATTTCCAACTCATTGTGAAGCATTTCTTCATATTGAATTTGTTTTTCCTCCTCACATTTCATTTCTATAGTAAATATGACCCTTATACTTTCTTTATGTTTCTCTAGCTCTTTTTCATGAATCTCCTTTTATGTTTTCCGTTCTTTTTCATGAAACTCTTCTAGTGCTGCTATCTCTTTTTGAAAATAATCTTCATAATGTTGCTTATGTGCCTCCTTCTGCTTTGCTTCTGCCACAAGAACTTGATCATACTATCTTTGTTTGGCATTAAACTACTCTTTTTCTTGGGTTCGCATATGTTGCTTCATTTTTTTTGTATCCTCGGAGTCCTGCATCCTCCATATCAACATGCACATTTGAAAAATTTGGTAGGCTAAATATTCTATCTACATATCAAATCCTTGTTGCTCTTTATTTTCTTACATCTAGCAATCCCAACCCCCCAAGATGAGTTCTAACTCTCGATATTTGAACTCATCCTTATGTGAGGGCAGAGATGGATATCCTTTCAAAACCACATCAAGGCTAACAAGCCTTTGACCAAGAGCCATAACCTAATCCCTAATTTCATTAAAATTCATTTTATACAAGATGTGAAAATGAACAAGAGGCTCACAAATAGGTGGAATATGCTAATAATCTATTGTTGCAAAATCATTCTGAACAAAATCAGTAGCACCCTCAAAATGATACAGCTTATTTAAAACTTCATGGGCATTTATTTCATAATATGGTGGTGGGTATTCTTGCTACCCACAATAATTTTACATTTGTATTTATGTAATAAGTTGGAAATCTAAATATAAAAAATGTTTTGAAAAATACCAGTACTTGATCTCTTGAAACCAATAGATTTTTTTTGCAGAGTCCCTAGGTGTGTGTTTGGATCCTACCTCCAAAGGCTGAAATACCAATGCTCACACCAAAACAACAACAATAATGTATTGAACTAGCTTATGGAACAAGACGCGTCCCACCAGGCGTGCCAAAAAGTGTTGTCAATCAAGATTGTAGCTCTGATGCAAAGTGTAAAACCTCACAATCCTGTTGGAACATGGAAACATTCTCACTGGTGGGAATGAGGATGAATCTCTAGATCATAGGCCAACTTCCTCCTTGTGATCACCTAAACTAACTCTGGATGGGGAAAAGATGTTAGAATAACTGAGGGGGGGGGTGGTGAATTAGTGGTCTCAAAAATTAATCCAATATTCAACCAAAACTTTATACCACATATATAAAACCTCTAGTTATCTTTAGTCCTACAAGATGTGTGCCTAGTGTGAATCTAACATGTATATATTTCAAGTATTTATACTATTTATCCTTTCCTTAAGCTTTACCGAATAACAGTCTATCTTTTCTTAACCTTTACCAAAATACAGTAAATAACTTAGTGTTTACCGATCAATTCTGTTTTAGTAATGTGTAAAGAAAAACATCAAAGAAATGAACCATTTACACATTTGACACATGAATTTTTAACATGGAAACCCTGTTAGGGGAAAAAACACTTGGGACCGGTAACCCAAAATTTTCACTCTTCTGAAGTGAGCTCGGTGAAGAGCCAACTCTATTAAAGGTTACAAACACACTGTTAAGTGCAACCTTGTTAGAGGATTTAAAACTAATAGTTTTTCACTTGACATATGGAATTCACTATGCTGTCTTCATGAGAAACTTTTTGATACTCCTTGGGATGTATCTCAATATATAAAGGATGATTAAATCCCACTCTGTTAAGAGAATTTTTGAATCAATGGTTAAACTGAAACAGTAAATGATCTGTTCATTAATACAACTTAATCTTGCAAATTTTTAGATATATTGTAATTCCATAATACTTCTTCTGATCAATATGCTCTTCAATTCCTTTTTCTCCCCTTCTTTCTGCTCGGTGATG
>MU223428.1:56136-82616 GCA_018584345.1 Thuja plicata | reverse complement strand
AGAAAATGAGAGAAGGATTCCTTACATACCAATCTAGGGCACAATCTTCTAGAGAGGCCTACATAGGAGAATTAAATTCCCATTAGACCTATACCTCTAGAAGTGGACCTATATTAAATATACTTTAAGAATCATTGCTTCAAAGACCGAAACAACTGACTTGGATGCGGGAATTAAAATTTTCTGAAGCCCAACATCTGAAAATCTTGGAAATCTGAAATCTTGACCTTTAGCCATTCAAGGGTGAGGTTGACCTTGACCTAGATCAAGGGTGAGGTCAACCTTGAACCTAAGGTCAAAAATCTCAGTTTCCAGTTTAGGGTGTTAGAAACAGGTTGGAAAAAGTGGGAAATGGGGTAGAATAGGGGAAAAAGCAAGATCCAAGTTAGAGACCCATTCAAGGTGCTTGACATGACCCCAAACTGCTTACTCGGAAGGCTAAACCAGCCTACAATGGAAGTGATTCCATTTTCTGACTATACATTTCGCCCCCCACTTTAGCAAGAGTATGGAATCGATGCAAACTCTTGGTAAAGGAGATCATGAAGAAAAGATAATCTTATTGAAATCCAAAGGGACAAAGAAATTATCAAGCCCCCAGGGACTTAAGTCTTTATCAACCCTAAGATTACAATAAGAGAGACATCACCAGTCAAAGAGAAAGAGAGAGAGGGGAGTGGTTAGCTTGCCCAGTAAGATGTGTATATCTCACTATGAACCACAAAAAGGATAGGATGGTCCACCAAGAAAGCACTTGATAGTCACCCCATAAAGTTGTGCACCTTCTAGTGGCTTTGTACATGTATATAAGAAGATGGCTTTTATGAAGTACCCATGGATCCATATCCTTATATCACCATGGAATACATGCATACCTCTTCAGGATTTAGCAACTTATGTGCATTACCTTCTGAGGATTTAGCATATTGAATTGTAATTGAAATCATATCTCTTCAGGATTTAGCAACTTATGTGCGTTACCTTTAGAGGATTTAACATGCTGCAAAAGAAAAGGTTAGAACAAAAATGCAATAATATAGAACGAGGGAGGTCGTATATATGCCCCCTCCTTAAGATGGCAAGTACATACTATTTTGACATGTTAAGGAAAGAAAATAACAAGGATAAATCCTTCTTCAACATCAAGACAATATCCATAGACAACATCCAGTCCAAGCTAAGAAGGTCATAGCTCCTATGAGGCCATGGAAGGGACGAATGCAAAGAGATATCATGCAAGAAGTAAAAAAGTAACCCTTGTGAGGGATAATACACGATTCAGTTTCCAAGGTGAGAGATTTATCAACCATGGAAACCCAATGTCAAACAAAGAAATAGGTTATAATCAAGGACATAGATCCTCAATGCAAACCAAAAATTTCAAGTATGTTTTATATCATATAATAGTTAGATATTGCTTAACCAAGGGAAAAGTGGATCCCAAAAAGACAGAAAAGAAGGAGATGGCATCCTTACCCCCCAAGCATAGGAACAAGGATGAAAGGGGACCTATTATATCACTCACAACACTATGCAAGACAATGAGCCCCAAGGATTAGGCTAACATTGTTTACATAATGTGGAGCTCCATAATAGGAACATAAATGTTATTTAGAGAAAACAAGATTGAAATATAACTCATTGCCACATGATATATAAATAACTTTACTATCAATGAGCTTCATAATCTTATAATGTAAATCTTTACATTCATTAGTAGAGTGATCATGAAATCTATGATAGAAACAAAAAGGAAGAGTCTTCAAGTGTCGACTATGTTTCTTTTTGTGTTTAGGTCTAGTAATCATCTTAGCATGAAGGAGTTTAGGAAAAAGAACTTCTTGGTCAAATTTATTCATAGGGTCATCATGTTTTGAAGTGTTATTTGAGATGTTGGTAACATTGATGTATTATTGAGGATTGAATCCCAATCCATAAGAATGCTCATGCCCCCCATTTTGTAAGGGCATTTGAATTCCTAGTGTATGCTTACCACATCCTTGACCATTGAATCCTTATTTAACTAGTAAATGATAACCATGACCATAACAAGAAGCCATATTAGAAGGAGTCAATGGAAATTTAGTAGTCACTATGTCATCATTATTAGGTTTGACAAATTCATAGTGGGTAGAAGCAGTGACAAAGTTATTATGAAGGGAATGAGAAGTATAAGCAAAAGCTCATTGTTCAAACTCTCTTTGTTGCTTCATAAAATCAAGATCAGAAACCTTATACTCTCCAATAAAGGTAGGATTGAAATTTAAGGTTCTCCAATCATCTCTAGGAAGAGCATTAGAGGAAGAAGGATTACTAATAGGAATAGGAGTATTGTGGGTCTAAATATTTAAACAAGGATTTGGTGCATCATCTGCATGAAGTGTATACACCATGTTATTGTGAATAAACTTGACTTTACGGTGAAGGGTGGAAGGAACAAAATGCATCTCATGCAACCAAGGTCTACCCAAAAGGAGGTTATAATTAAGAGGTCCAGGCATAACATGAAAATGAGTATTTAGGATGACTGGACCTACTTTGATAGGTAAGGTAATGATGCCCAAAGTGTTCTTATCAATGTTATCAAAGACATGTATAGGAGCATTGTCAGGTTGAATAGTTGAAAGATCGACTTTAATCGCTTTGAGAATGTCCATGCTACAAATATTAAGCCCAGATCCATTATCAATCAAGGTCCTATGAATGATACTCTTATTGATAGTAACAACAACCACAAGAGCATCATATTGATTCTGTACTTCTTTAGAAGGTAAATACTTTCGAGTGAATACAATGTCAGGAGGACCCGGGGTAGCATACATGCATTGTAATAAGGCATTGTTGTTCTCTTGATTAGGAGGTAGAGTGGAAAGAGTTTCTAGAGCTTGTTTCAAGGCTTCATGGTAGGTAGGTGAAGTTTGAAGAAGCTCCCATAAAGAAATATTGTCAAGGGTATTGCATAATTGGTTTATCAAATCATACTCCTGGCTAGGAAGATGGGGTGGAGGAGGAAGAATGGGTTGAGAAGGCGGTAAATAAGTAGGAACCACCTGATTAGGTTGAGGGTTATTCTGTGTGTGATAAGCATGTGAAATAGAATCTGTTTTATCAAATAAATCCAAAGTATCCCTAGGTTTACCCTTGATAGTAATGTGAGGAAAACCTTTAATATTCAATAAGGGTTTTGGATAAACCATGTTAGTTGTCTCAACACTAAAAATAGGTTCACAAGAAGGAAGCAAATAATACATCCTATGAGGAGATGAGGTAGGATGTTGATTCTCCATAAGATCATCACTAAGAGGGAGAGCATTAATGGAATTAATATCATTCTCCCCTAATGCCTCATCACGAGAAGGAATCCCAAATGGAGGTAAAGCATCTATAATATTTTCTTCTTTCTCTAAAATGTCTACATAAGGGGAGTGTGTTTTAGAAAAAGAGTCATCATCATGTATGAATATGTCACCCATTAATAAATCACCCTATTGTATCAAAGCATCTTCATGAGGAGAGGATAAATCAATTTCTTTATCCAAGGGTTCATCCCAAAAAGTAGAAGCATCCATAATGGCTTCATGAGGAAGAGAGTAATCAAAATCCAAATCCAAAGGTTCATCCCAAGTAGGAGGATTAGCATCCCTATCAATAAAGCACATTGTAGGAGTTCCATAAATCACTAAAGATTGATCCCCAAATGGGAAAGAGGGTAAATTATTTTATAAAGTAGGCTCATAGAAAGGACATATATTAGGAGAAGAATTAACATCAATCGTCAACTCATCTCCATAAAGAGAAATATTAAAGTCATCTGCTTGCTCTAATATATCCTTACAAGATAATACAAGAGAGGATGAAGAAACATCACACACACTAAATGAAGTCTTTCTAGGTGTATCAATGTTGTAAATAATGGAACATGAAGGTAACCATGCACACATCCTATGGTAAAGGTCAATTGAAGAGGTTGCAGAGGAGGATGGAATAGGAATAGGATCAATAGAGATCTTATTCGAGAAATTTCTATCCTCACTTCCATGTACCTCATTAGCGGATCTATCCTCTTTTGCAAGAAAAACCTCATCAAAGTATTCAAAACAAAAATCATACATGTTGAACACAAAGTAACATTACAAGCATGAAAAATGTAACTATTTTTGTATTTTTAAAGCAATTTGTGATTTTTAATTTTTGAAATATAAATGTAAGAGCATAAAAGAAATCTACTTTTAAATGCATGTAAGACCTAACATAAAATGCAAATCTAACACCAAAAAGAAAGAGTTGTCTATTGCGGGTTCACCAAAATGTAATATAAAAAATATGGTGAGGGTTTAGAACAATGTTGGTTTTCTCATAAAAGTGACCCTATGCACATATTATCCACTTAAATTTAATTGTTATGATGAGGGGTGTAAATCTAGAAATGTTTGTAAATGAAGATGGAATAAAATACATACCTCTGAAAAAGAACCTTCTGAAAACTGTGTCAGACGGTCTCAGAAACTGTTGATTTTGGCGCTCTTGAACCAAAACTATGAGATCTACAAAACTCAGAAATCTTTTTCTTTTCTGAGAAAGGTTGATTCTGACCCTCAAGTCAATGGTGACCTTGACCTAGAATTTCTAATTATAACCTAGGTCAAGGTTGAGGTTGTCCTTGACCCCAAAATGTCACCCTTAACCCCAAAATATTGACCTTGACCTGCACATCTCTGACGGAAAATATATTTTTGGATCCCGAAAGTTTACCAAAAAGGGTATTCAGATCTGCACTTAAATTCATTGTTCTAAACCTGTCCCTACAAGAAAAATGGTTTGTTTGCTGGGGGAGGGGTTTTCCTTGGTCAAACCCCAGTTTTGGAATTAACCTTAAAATTGAATTGAAATTGCATAAGTAAACAAAGTAAATAAACAAATTCACCTTGATTGTACAGAAGCCCTTGTGGTGGATTCGAATCCTTGGATCCACCAGTATGTATGCACCAAATGGATGTAGAATGTAGAATGCATGATGCCTCAAATTAATTGCATGTAGATATTCAACACCAATCTTAAATGGATCTTGGAATAGGAAGAGGCTTGGAGGAATATGGAAGGAGAAATCTTCAACAAGAGGGCTACATAGAGCTTGAATCCTTCAATGGATACCAATGGATCTCCTTGATGAATTGAGTGCTTGAGAAGTGCTTGAATGCTTGAATTCTTGAGGAGAGATGATTGCTTCAATGGCTGCTTGGCTTGCTTCAAATCTTTCTCCTTAGCTTTCACTTAGTTGATGGTTCTTCTTAGAGAGACTTAGAGAAAATGAGAGGAGAAGGCTTCCTTATATACCAATCTAGGGCACAATCTTCTAGAGATGCCTACATAGGAGAATTAAATTCCCATTAGAGCTATACCCCTACAAGTTGACCTATATTAAATATAATTTAAGAATCGTTGCTTCAAAGACCAAAACAACTGACTCGGAAGCAGGAATTAAACTTTTTCGAAGCTCGACATCCAAAAATCCTAGAAATTTGAAATCTGGACCTTGGGCTAGAAAAATCAATTTTGACCTAGGTCAAGGGTGAGGTCAACCTTGACCTGAAAAGGTCAATTTTGATCCTGAGGTCAAAAATATCAGTTTCCAGTTTAGGGTGTCAGAAACGAGCAAGAAAAAGTGGGAAATGGGGTAGAATAGGGATAAAATCTAGATCCAAGTTAGAGACCCATTCAAGGTGCTTGACATGACCCCAAACCACTTACATAGAAGGCTAAACCATTCTACAATAGAAGTGCTTCCATTTTCTGACTATAGAAAGGGTATAACCAATAAGGTTGCAGATGCCCTTAGTAGAAGGAATCTGACTATTCAAGAAGTTGGATTGAAGAGTGTTGGAATCAATTCCATGAAAGGGATGTATGAATTGGGTGAAGAATTTTTAGAGGCATACCAAGTATGCAAGGATATGAGTGACATATATCACAGTGATTTTGCAGAGTACATGTTGTAGGATGAATTACTTTTCAAAGGAAGTCAACTTTGTATTCCAAGGGGATCCATGAGAGAGAACATCATAAGGGAGAATTACTGTGGAGGCTTAGGAGGTCACTTTGGATTGGACAAAACTTTGGAGATGGTAAGAAGGTTCTATTTCTGGCCCAAAATGAAAATAGAGGTAAGACAGTTTGTTGAGAAGTGCATGGTTTGTAAAAAATCCAAGGGTGGATCATATAATGCAGGATTGTATAGCCCTTTACCCATTCCAATGAAGCCTTGGGACTCCATCAACATGGACTTTGTATTGGGCCTACCAAGAACCAAACTGGGATATGATAGTATCAATGTGGTAGTAGATAGGTTTTCCAAAATGGTCCATTTCCTACCTTGCAAGACAACCCATGATGCCTCTCATATAGAAGGGATATTCTTCAAGGAAGTAGTGAGGTTGCATGGATTACCAATGACCATATTCTCGATAGGGATTCAAAATTCCTTGGACATTTTTGGAGAACACTATGTAAAAGATTAGGGACCAACCTGTCATACTCATTGACATATCATCCTCAAACAGATGGCCAGAAAAAGGTCATTAAAAGGCCCCTTGGAAGCCTATTGAGATGTCTGACAAAAGACCATGGATCCACATGGGATGTAGTAATACCACAAGCATAATTTTCCTATAATGACTCAGTAAATAGGAGCACTAGTCATAGCCCATTCCAACTTGTATATGGGACACACCCTATAGGTGTAATGGAGTTGAGAAACATTAGTAGTATGGAAAGAAGGAGTGCACAAGAAAAATACTTTGCAGATGTCATGAAGGAACTGAACCAAGAAGTTAGGAGTAGACTTGAGCAAACTTAAGGGAAGTACAAAGAGATAGCAGATAAAAGAAAAAGGGATGTGCAGTATAAGGTAGGGGACATGGTGATGATCCACCTCTGAGAAATGAGACTTACTAAAGGGAAGTATACCAAATTGATGATGAAGAAGATGAGACCCTTCAAGATATTACATAAACGTGGAAAAAATGCCTATAAAATTGATTTACCTCCAGACATAAGATGGTCTAAAAACTTCAATGTACATGATATTTATGGCTATAAAGGTTCTGATTTCTTTGATGCAGGTATAGAAGGAACACATGAAGCTGCAGAACTTCAACAACTTCCTCATCCAAATAAACAAGAATTTGAATCCCTCTTGGACATAAGGGTTAGTCAAAAAACTAGGAGGAGAGTATATCATGAGTATCTAATCAAGTGGAAAGACAAGCCATTGGAAGATGCTACATGGCTAATAGAGAAGGACATTGAGAAGATGGGACTCCAAGTTGCAGACATTACAACTCAAGGGAATTAAGTTTCAGTGGCCTGAGGTGTATGGTGCAGGGCACCAAATCTATGTCCTTCCCTAGGTTAGATTAGGATCCTTTGGAATCAGTTGGTAGATGGGAATAATGTAATAAGCCCAAGTGTAAGACCTTTTGGATCCTAGGTGCAATTATAAACAAGGATGCCAAAATGATCAAATGGGCATAAACTTGTGATTTATAGGTTTCTCACTAGGTCTAGGTCATTAGGACATGTTTTTGAATCATTAGGACATGTTTTTGAAGCCATTTTTGGCATTACATAAGCCTAGTGTGCAAAAAGTAACAAATTGGCAAAATTGTCAAAAATGTTGTTTGACAACATTGACAACCTTTCAAAAAGTTGCTCGGTATAGTAGAAAAGTTGCAAATTTGGTCCATAATGATTTGAATTGTATTTATGACCATTGCAACTGGTATTTAAAAATTCATGAATCCCATTCATGGGTTGGCAATGTTGGTACGAACTTTTGGAAGGGTGAACAATAAAGAATTCTATTATTTTGTGTATAGTTACTGTGTTTTTCAAATTTGCAGGGTTTGTATAGATTGGTATGGATGAAAATCCAATTGTGTTTTCTTAGTGAGCTATGTAATCTATTCTCTTGGTTTGGGTGGATTTGGTTTGGTTTGGTGAGAGAACAGTAAATTGCAAGGTCACTGGTTCTGTAAACCCCATAAACTGAGGGTAAATTGTTCATGGAGCGCTAACTTGCTTTCCCATTGTAGAAAAGAATGGCCCTTTGGGAAATGCAAGTTAGGGGAGTCATCTTGGAGATTCCTAAAGCATAGAAGTAGAGGATTTTGTTGGAGGGGTTTACCACCCAGC
Organism: Thuja plicata; assembly: GCA_018584345.1. Lineage (NCBI taxonomy): Eukaryota > Viridiplantae > Streptophyta > Pinopsida > Cupressales > Cupressaceae > Thuja > Thuja plicata. The sequence goes on along the minus strand of MU223428.1, from coordinate 74,426 downwards.
CCTAGGTCAAATATCTCTATGTATTTGACCAAGAAAGTATGAGATAGAGTGGATAACCAGTGTCAATGATTGAAGAGACATTGGGAATGGTTGGGATCGACCATTTAGAGTATAAGGAAGAGTCCTAAGGGGTTTATTTGGTTTCATGACCCCATTTTCAAATAGTTACTTTGTTATCCAAGCTTGATCTAGCCAATTAGGCCTATGGGCAGAGTGGGAGTTTGATACTACAGGAGTGAATTCAGAAATCCATTGCTTGGGGTTTGAAGGAAAAGGATAAAGGGTATCCAAAAAGGTAAGGAGATTGAAAAGTCATTTGGATAAGTTGGGATGCATCCACCAAAAATAGTGTAAGAAGGGCTACTAGGTTGACTGTCCTAATTTGAGTAGGATAGGTTGTGGGTGTTTAGGAACTCCAAAAGTGAGTGATTCATAGTATATTAGGTCAGGATAAGACCTCCCCAACATTGAATTGAATTCCCATATAGTTGGGTTAGAAATCCTTCATTTTGGCATGATTGAGGGAATTGATCCCTAAAGCCTAAATTGGATCCAAGTTGTGAGAAGTCCCTAGGAGCCAGGGAGAGTTATGGAATAGTAAGTCCACTCAATAAAGGAGGTATATACCCTAAAGGAGTTTTTGGATCAAGGAGAAGGCTTAAGGTAGGGATTTGAGGTTCTTCTAGTCAAAGAAGACCAATCTAGGTTGTGTGGCTGCTTTCTCTGCATCACACTGCCTTATATTGTCACTTGCACATCCTTGCACAATAAATTATTACTCTTATTATGACTGATTTATTTTACAAATTCTTCATATTGTGGAATTAAAACTAAACCTACACATACATGATAGTATTTTCATAACATGAACAAGCTGAAAATGAATTTTCACATATGATACTCCGTCATGAAAGACCTTGATTGTCATTGTTGAATCATTATTAATATTGGTTTCATTTGGTTATTTATTTCCACTGAGATGATTGTATATGCATGTTACATGATGAATTCAACCTCATGAATTCATTATTATTCAATTGCTATTAATTATTGCATGAAATCTGCTAATTTTCTGTACTATCCCTGGTGGGATATTGTTCTTACTGTTAATGTCTTCTTGCATAATTACACATATGTACCTTGAATATGTGCTATCACTGCATGATATTTTACTTATATAATTATGTCATTATTGGTATCAAATGTTGATTCTTTAACCTCTTCTTATACACTCCTTCTATATAACTATGGCTATCTTGATTGCTGGAGGCCATTGCTCTTTTAAGAAAAGGTTGTCCTTTCTTACTCTTGCATGTTGATCATTGCCTTTCCCTTTGCCTTGGAAAATAGTGCTTCCTTTATCATAATATTAGATGATGGATTTCAGAAGGTTTCATGTTAAAACAAATGTGTCCCTTAAACAACATAGGTCTTTAAATGTTCTCCATAATTCAGCTGGAAGGTCCCATGCTTGAACTTATGCATGCCCCCTCAATAGCCTCCTTAAATCTTTAGTGGTGGCCTCTTCATATCTCATTTGGAATGTTCCATGCATATAATGAATGCATGTTCCTTCAACAACCTACCATGCCTTCATAATTGTTCCTGCACATTGAGAAAACTATTAGCAAAACATGTGTTCTTTTTTGCACCATTCTGAACATGTATTTGTATTGCTATCATATTTAGAGATAAGTGTTAGTTTCATCATTTCTTAGTCTTTTTAGACTAACACCCTCTCTTCCATGTTGCGAAGGCACTTCCAGGATGCATGCCCTCTTCAACTAGCCAACCAAGGACACTCAACAACCTCGTCCATCATTCCATCTAGGAAATGATGGAATCAACCCTATCTTTATCTTGACTTCTATATATATCCATGTTATTTATTATTTATTTCATTGATTTTAAGAGGTTTCCCATGGCTTGTGTGGGACCCATTCTGTATATTCATTTTCAAATGAAATATGAACTCTTGATTGCAAAACAATTATATTTTACTTGAAAAATGCATTGGAACATTAAATAAATGTTCTCTTTTTCTGTATTTTGCCTTTTAGCATAAAGTAATTAATCATGAATGCTCTAAAATTAAAATGTACCAAATGTACCTTTCACCAATGCTGTCTAAGCTTTTCCAATTTTAGCATGATGCAAAAATTGGTAACATTTTTGGCCACCTCTTAGGGGTGTTTTCCTGCTAAACAAAAAGACCAGTTGCATTTTGTAGTCCATTGGGCATAGAGTCACTTCAATTTGAAAACTAGAAAACTACTCCCTCTCCAAAACAAAAAACTGAAACAACATACCTGCAACTAAAAACTGCAAACTGAAAACAAAACCACAGACGTTACTATTGTACTCCAACATCTTTGCATGGATGAAATACTTATAGTATGGGGTAGTGGAATGAATTCCATGCCTTGTATGATAGGTATATTTTTCATTCCATGATGGTGAATTATAATAGTTTTGTCCTTGGTTTCTCCTACCACACAACTAAAGCTAAAACTAAAACTTTAAGTTCTTATCATAACTTGATTAATGAGTTGTGTGTTATCTATAAAAATGAATCTAAATGGTTCACTGTTATGCATGATGTATGTTTCCTTGATTGGGTCATGATAGAAACAAAGGTAATAACTATAAAACAACTAACTGAAACTGAAACTATTGTGCTCAACCGCACTTGGAGAAAACAAAACTGAAACATGAACCTCTAAACTACCCTAAGCTAATCAATCATCAAAACCTCAGATACATCCATTAATAGACTAATTGAAATAGCTTCATTTTATCACTAACAATGGATGAGATGCATGCCTATGTGAAACTGAAAAGATATGCAATATAACTTGAAGGATCTGAAACTCTTGAAGCATATATTGAAAATGAATAGATATATCACATACCTCTTGGATTTGATCAAAATCAATGCAGATTTTAGGTGAATAAATATGCTGGTCCTAATCTTTAATGACTATAAAAACATGCACAAGCTCCATTCTAGAAAGATGCATGATTGGGGAGCCTGGAGAGATGATAAACTCTGGAATACTGCTACTAATTTTTTTGATTTCAACTATCTCTTCATCTATGATATAAATTTGATCATAAATTTCAAACTCTAGAGGATCAAGAAGGTGGATGACTGCGTGGTCTACCTGATGTCGCTGATTGTCATGTTCTTTTAATGAATTTGGATCAATATCATATTTTTGATACTCCTTCTAAATGTTTTCTTTACTTACCTAATCTTGGATCAACCTTCTATCAACTTCATATTTAGGCTCATGTTGAGATTCAACAACCACCATATGTTTAACAACTTGTTGAACCTGCTCCTCCTCATGAGGAGATAAATGACAGTCATCTAATTATGTCATGAATACTTATAGACCATCCCAAAAATCAGCTTCATCATCATGACTTTAAATTTCACATAGAAGAGGAGAGTCACTAACCTATGTGCTTCTCTCATAAAGAAATAAAACATTAAGGTCTTGAATCTCTTCCTGGTGTCCTACAACTGATATGGGTATGTTTTTAATTTCATCCTCTTCCTCATTCATAAAATCTTTCATAGAGCTCAAAATATTGGCCTTTGCAATATCTTCAACCAATAGGACCTTCAATAATATGTAATGTGCTTCCTTTTGTGTCCTCAATTCTACTTTATGACGAATCTCTTGTATTTCCAACTCATTGTGAAGCATTTCTTCATATTGAATTTGTTTTTCCTCCTCACATTTCATTTCTATAGTAAATATGACCCTTATACTTTCTTTATGTTTCTCTAGCTCTTTTTCATGAATCTCCTTTTATGTTTTCCGTTCTTTTTCATGAAACTCTTCTAGTGCTGCTATCTCTTTTTGAAAATAATCTTCATAATGTTGCTTATGTGCCTCCTTCTGCTTTGCTTCTGCCACAAGAACTTGATCATACTATCTTTGTTTGGCATTAAACTACTCTTTTTCTTGGGTTCGCATATGTTGCTTCATTTTTTTTGTATCCTCGGAGTCCTGCATCCTCCATATCAACATGCACATTTGAAAAATTTGGTAGGCTAAATATTCTATCTACATATCAAATCCTTGTTGCTCTTTATTTTCTTACATCTAGCAATCCCAACCCCCCAAGATGAGTTCTAACTCTCGATATTTGAACTCATCCTTATGTGAGGGCAGAGATGGATATCCTTTCAAAACCACATCAAGGCTAACAAGCCTTTGACCAAGAGCCATAACCTAATCCCTAATTTCATTAAAATTCATTTTATACAAGATGTGAAAATGAACAAGAGGCTCACAAATAGGTGGAATATGCTAATAATCTATTGTTGCAAAATCATTCTGAACAAAATCAGTAGCACCCTCAAAATGATACAGCTTATTTAAAACTTCATGGGCATTTATTTCATAATATGGTGGTGGGTATTCTTGCTACCCACAATAATTTTACATTTGTATTTATGTAATAAGTTGGAAATCTAAATATAAAAAATGTTTTGAAAAATACCAGTACTTGATCTCTTGAAACCAATAGATTTTTTTTGCAGAGTCCCTAGGTGTGTGTTTGGATCCTACCTCCAAAGGCTGAAATACCAATGCTCACACCAAAACAACAACAATAATGTATTGAACTAGCTTATGGAACAAGACGCGTCCCACCAGGCGTGCCAAAAAGTGTTGTCAATCAAGATTGTAGCTCTGATGCAAAGTGTAAAACCTCACAATCCTGTTGGAACATGGAAACATTCTCACTGGTGGGAATGAGGATGAATCTCTAGATCATAGGCCAACTTCCTCCTTGTGATCACCTAAACTAACTCTGGATGGGGAAAAGATGTTAGAATAACTGAGGGGGGGGGTGGTGAATTAGTGGTCTCAAAAATTAATCCAATATTCAACCAAAACTTTATACCACATATATAAAACCTCTAGTTATCTTTAGTCCTACAAGATGTGTGCCTAGTGTGAATCTAACATGTATATATTTCAAGTATTTATACTATTTATCCTTTCCTTAAGCTTTACCGAATAACAGTCTATCTTTTCTTAACCTTTACCAAAATACAGTAAATAACTTAGTGTTTACCGATCAATTCTGTTTTAGTAATGTGTAAAGAAAAACATCAAAGAAATGAACCATTTACACATTTGACACATGAATTTTTAACATGGAAACCCTGTTAGGGGAAAAAACACTTGGGACCGGTAACCCAAAATTTTCACTCTTCTGAAGTGAGCTCGGTGAAGAGCCAACTCTATTAAAGGTTACAAACACACTGTTAAGTGCAACCTTGTTAGAGGATTTAAAACTAATAGTTTTTCACTTGACATATGGAATTCACTATGCTGTCTTCATGAGAAACTTTTTGATACTCCTTGGGATGTATCTCAATATATAAAGGATGATTAAATCCCACTCTGTTAAGAGAATTTTTGAATCAATGGTTAAACTGAAACAGTAAATGATCTGTTCATTAATACAACTTAATCTTGCAAATTTTTAGATATATTGTAATTCCATAATACTTCTTCTGATCAATATGCTCTTCAATTCCTTTTTCTCCCCTTCTTTCTGCTCGGTGATGTTGTTGCTCTCTGTTTCTCAGTGTCCACGGATTTCTTGGCTCTGTCTTACAGCCCGTATGATCAGATCTGCATGAAGACTTCTATCTTCACTAGAATTCTCTTCAGCATCCTCTATTTTTTCATAACGAATTACTTGTCTCCTTTTATAGACATGATTTCACCATTTCTTGTCCTTGTCTTTCTTATTCTTGACATGATCCACAAATCTTGTCATTCTTTCTTTAAAGATTGCTTTAGTTTTATCTCGTAGATTTCTACTTGACAACCAGAATAAAACATGCTTTAAATCTCCTTGTTATCTTTAGCTTTTAACTGGTCGATAAAAACAAAGTAATCAATCAGTTAACTCTATATTTAGCTCCTACCAGCTAAGTTGTTTTTTTGTATCCTAACTTCAGTTCTCGTTGATCAACACTTCAGTTGTGCTCGGTGACTATTGCAGATAGCTTGGGAATCAAATTTAGTTTTGTTCATTGAAAACTACAGTTAGATTGGTAATTCTTTCTTAGGTATCACTATCCTTCGGGTAACTCTATTAACTTCTGTGCTCGGGGTTCACTATCTGTCGGGGTTTACTGTCACTCGGTGTACATGATTACCGATGAAAAAAACTTTATCTTTTCAGATATTTTAGTGTTGTTACAATATGTGTGTGAGTAATCATACCATATCAATTTGACATCAATGGCAATACAATACATTAACTGATTTAATGTCTTGCATTAAATTTATGCAGCTCGATGATTATCAATTTTTTCATCTTCAAACATTTAATCAGTTATAGTTCATCAAAAGATAGAAAGATATGCCTTGAAAACAAGGCTATACTATGAAGGTGATACACCAATACTTAATGTTGCAACAAAACTCAAGAGATATTTCAGAGAGGAATGACATAATGACTAGCTAAACAAACCCTGCAATAATAAATCTATGATAGGCTCCTTTATCACTAATAAATAGGAAAACTATAATATTTCACAGTTTAATCACTGAATTCAAAAAATACATTCACAAATCTACACTATGAGCCATCATATTCTACATCAAAACTTGAAGGAAAATTGATTCAACAAAGGTATATAACACAATAATTGAAATCAATATTTCACAATCAAATAGTAACTCAAAAATATAGCTAGAAGGAATCAAACTCTGAATAAATCTCCAAAAACCTGCTACAAATTGCTCCAAAATAATAATGCCTACTTTTTGTAATATGGAAAAGTGAGGCAAAAAGAAAGGAGTCCTCTCAAAAGATGTGAAAAAATAAGACATAGGCCATAGAAAAGACATGGGCTGGATGCATGAGAAAACCCCATTAAATGAGGAACAAAACTATCAGAAAATCAAGTCCCACCGATCTACAAACTCCACCAAGCCATGCACAACTGAAGTGCCACCTAAAACTACCCCAAAACTGCTCAAGATCCTCTATAATCATGCAAAAACTATGGGGGATCAGATATGAGAAGAAATATCACTAAAATAGGGATAGAACTGAAGGAAACTGTGAACTGCTAGAAAAAGGCTCCAAACTGATGACAACTGATAAGTAACTCCAAAACAACTCCAACTAGGCTCCAAAGTGCTATAAACATGCCTTAATTGCCTCATAACTGATCCTGATCTGAAAACTCATCCTTGGATGGGCATGAGGTTAACTCCTAGAAAAAGACCTCTTAATTGCACCTAGGATAATTAATAATTTTTGTCTTATAACTATGACAATAATTATTATTATTACAGTAAAGATGTGCAAAAATGAAACTCCTAAGATAATCTATTTATTTATTATTAATTGATAATATTTAAATATATTTAATTTTAAAATGAATAGAAAAACCATCTCTTTTAAAATTAGATATGTTTAGATACAATTGATTAATAATAAATAGATAAATTAAAACTCCCAATTTATTTATTTATTCATTATTAATCGTATCTTAATATACTTAATTTTTTAATGTAAATAGATTACACTTATTTACTTAAAATTAAATATACTAAGATATTATTATTAATTAATGAATAAATGAATGAAAAAGACAAAACCTATAAAAGATCTCAAAAGTCATATTATAGTTTAAAAATAATATAAATCAAAATAACAAAGTAAGTAATTTAATGAGTATCTTGAAAATGATATTCACCAAATTGCATATTTTGATATCTTAGGTAATATTATTTTTAAATAAAATATGAATTTAATTTTTTTAAAATAAAACAAAAATAATATTTTCATTAAATTCAAGTTTATAAATTAATGAATATCATCTATAAATGATATTCATTAATCCACAAACTTGGATTTAATGAAAATATTATTTACCTTTATGTAATTCGAAGCTTACTTCCCCAAGGCATGAATTCGATACCTAACTCAAAGGATATTAAACCACGACCTAAAACTAAGGCAAGAAAAACTATGCAAAAACCAATCTCAACCATGGGTTACATGAGGAAAAGAACCCTAAAGATATTCATATTGCTCATTTTTCTTTGGGCTCCCTTTCTATCGGCAGCTGAGGAGAAGAAAAAGGGCTTGTAGCTAAAAGCCATGATTAAATTTCTTTGTCTGGGCATCACTGTGAGGATTTGTGGGGTAGATCTATGTACATTTCATGGAGCATTCTTCAATTCCTTCTTTCATTTTCTTCTACCTTAATCCTGCTACTATTGCCTGGAGGCCACAGCTAGGGTTTCACAGTGGGCTTCTATGAAGAAACTTTGAAGAGTTGCCTTACACAAACTATGATTATGTTTCGTTGGTAAGTCTACATGTTGTCCCCCCGTGTGAATTTGTCATCCAGGGTTTGGTTCTTTTAGCTGTATTCCATCATTTATTCAAGATGTAAAAGCATGTTTTTTCACAAGTTGTGACTGTTTTTCTTGTAATCTATAGCCTTTGTCTCTTTTGGTGTCTGTGAGAAAGCAACTTGATGCTGGCTCTTTTGTCATCAGAAGTTAAGGGTTGCATTGATATTTTTTCTTGTTCTTCTCATGTAGCTTACAACATTAAATATCAGTATTATGATTTGATCACAATACAATTTTATATAATAGCATGTATTACTTTGAAATCTTCATGTAATCTTTGCTCATTTTATATCATTTAAAATGCATTGCTTTCCAAGGGTATATTCATGCTACCTAATGGATACCATATACAATGTCACTACTATTCACTGTCTTTTTATTGTTCTTGATGCCTGCCATTGAATGACATATTTATCCATCTTTGAATGTTCCAATTTTCAAGAATATTCTTTCAATACTTTAGGCCTGCTAGAAACCTTAATGTTCATACTATGACTCATATATTAAGAGTTAAATGTTGAATGCTCAAACATTTCTGGATATCGGCCTATTTCTGAGATCATTTTTTTTGTTCCTGATATCAATCTCACTACTTAATGAAGAATGTCCTTGCCTTTTTGATTCACTGTATAGTTTATTCCTTGTCTTTATAAGAAAGGTGATGTACACTATTTTATATCTCAATCAAATTCATTTTTCATTTTGGTGAATGGTTCTATCCATAAAGGTTTTTACAAGTTGTGATCTTGAAGTATTTCTCTAACATGATATTAGAGTTGATGATCTATAACTCCTTCCTTTGAGTGTTTTCATTAGATTCTTTAGAGATCCATTATTTTCTCTATGATTTCATCTTCCTGTGCGGTTACTCTCATCTATTGAGACTGTATTTCCTTATCAGTTGATCAGGGGTTTCATGCTTGTTTGCATGAATTCATATTATTTCCATCCCGTTCCCTACAATTTATGATTAGAGATTTTTTTACCATTGGTAGATCCTGTACTTTTTATATTTGTTGTAGTTTTGAGGACTACTTATCAAAAATTTAGGTTTCTACCTTAGTTAGCATTTTCTATTAATCTCTTAAAGTTGGATTCTTTTGTGGTTTATGTGGTGCATTAAATTTGGGCATGGAAACCCTTATATACTTTTTTGGTGTTGGTGTAATTAAATATTCCAAATTATACTTTACTTGAGCTTACTTTTGACAATACATTGCATAGTAGTTTGCAAATGAGGCACCTAGGAGTTTTCATTTCATTTTAGCACATGGGGTAGGAGAAATCTAGTTTAGGTGGAGTTATTTGTTATCTCATTCCACTTTATGCATGAGATCCAACTTTAGTGCTCTTATCACCTTATAATCCTCTCATTATTACACATGTTTTCACATACTTCATTGTACAATGGAGGATGATCCACCTTTGATAGACATGTGATTCCACCTTGTATGGTTGATAGGTTATCACTTGCATAACTCCTAGTAATCATGCTTTGCCTATATATTCAAGCACATCTACTTTGAATGTAAATTTTCATTGTATTTCATTATTGATAAATATTAAATTAATCATTTGATCATATCATTTTCCCTATCTCTCTTGTGCTATCAATTGAGCTTCTACATCTTAGCATTTTAATTCTTTGCCTTAGGAAAATTATTACATGGTATTAGAGCCATAGGACAATTCATTGCATAGCCATTAAAGAGCATTTTGCTTGAAATTTTGGAGGGCCACAATTTAGATCTGGAGGTGAATTAGTTGTGGGAGCATTTAGAGAAAGATCTGACCTCTCTATTGCGTTCAGGTGGCTGTTCTGGTGAATTTTGACTATAAATTTGCCTATATTATGAAAAAGTCAAATTTGAGGCAATTTTTTACAAATCAGGCTTTGGGAAGTTCAATCTACAAATTTGATCAGGTTATTATCAGATTTGTACATAGTTTGAGTTTGATTAGTGTTGTCCTCAATTTTGCATTCGTCAAATTGAACAACCCTACAAAAAATTTCATGGTTTAAATTCTTTAAGGTGAGTCTTTGTCTGATTTTTATTGGTCTTGTGTTTGGTTTTTGGTCTTGATTTTTCCTTAGGTTTGTGGCTTTCAAAATTCCACTCGTTTTGAGCTATCTTAGGCGTCAATCAGGTTTGTCTAGCTTAGGTTATAAGGGTTCAAAGTGACTTGCCAGTGAGGTTTTTCTGATAGATTGCACGCCTTCTCAAAAATTCTTTAAAAGTGGATTTTTTCTTGTTAAGTGCACAAAGTAGGAATCTTGTTTAAATGTAAAGTGGATTTAAAATCCGACTTTAAAATTTCACAGCATTCTGAGAAGTTTTACCGATAGTTTTTAATGACAGTGGGCTTTTTAAACTCGTCTACATATCATGTCATTTTAAAAGAACATAAGGTTGCATACAAAAAGATTATGTTTCTCCTTCACATTAGTGGACTTTTTATTCACATTTGCATATATAAACATGCATATATTATTTAAAGTCTTACTATTTATTCAATAAGTTACAAGGTGGTCTTTTTGAGAGTGATGACATATATGATTTAAGGTTATTTTAAAAGTAATTATAACTTAAAGTTATATGGTGGTAATTTTTGTCCTATATACATATGTTTTCTATTTCAAAAAAGTGCGTTTTCCTCTTTAAAAGCTTCAATAGGTGGTGATTTTTATTAAGAAGGCATATCCTTTTACATGAAATTTAAAACATGTATTTAGTCATTCAAAACACATCAAACAGAAGAGGAATACATGTTTACTTGAAAAAGAAACATGTAAAAAATCATCTACTAGCTGCACATCACTCTTTAAAGCCTGTATTTCTCTACTATAGGCCGCGATTTCTTTTACAAGATTCCTGGATGATTTTTTATGTAGTGTTTACATAATGCAAAGTAGTCATATTTGCTTGAGCATGCAAATGGTTTTTTTCAAAACCCTTTATTAGTCCAAATGATATAAACTATGTATTTGAAAGCCCATTTTAAGCCATGAAAATCCACGTTTTCACTTGCAATTCGATGGCGGTGATTTTTTATACTTTTACATGTTTTTCAAAAATTATATGAAGTATTAAGGGTCACATTTTCCTTTTAGAACTTGTGGATGATAATTTTCCTTCTTCTTGCATGCCTCTTTGATGTAATTAGTCATTCAAAACCTGTCGTAAGCATCTTGGAGGAATGGATTGCGGGCATTTGCAGTCTTTCACTGGATTTTGAGGAATGGAAACAAGTTTTCATACTTGCTAAAATTTGTAAGAAACCCATCCAGGGCATAAAAAATGATTTTTGGAGGAGGAATGGCATTTTAAAACTTGCAGCGACTTCCATAAGTCTCATTCAACACTTGCATTGTGGCTTCTAACAACATCATTATCATATTTTTATAGAACTCGAGCTACAATTATCTGGTATATGTTTATCTTTACAACTCGCCATCTATCTTAAAAGTTTGAGATTGATGGTAAACGCATTAAGAGAGGATTGTGTTTTACTTCAATTATAACTCTTCCAAATAAAATATCAACATGCTGCTGTTCTGTGATTCTCGCATTTGGGTTGTGATCTGATGTTTTCTTTCCCATTGGTAGATGCCTTTGAGCTTCTAGTTAGGTTTTCCTCCTCACACCATGTTATGTATATTCAAAGGAAGTGTATTCATGGTTATGAAAGTAAAGGATTGGTTTCTCATAAAAGAAATATGCTTTCTGTGTAAACAGAAGGTGCCAAAACATGAAGATAGTAAAAAATTTCATGTATGATAGATTTCACCAAAAGGATGTAACATCAATGAACTACTGAGAAATAAAGAGCATGATCATAATAAGACAAGAGACTGCAGATGTACAAAACATGATTAAAAAGAGGCAATGCTAAAGATGTTCCAATAATGGTTCCTGGTGGAATTCGAATGAGGGTATCTACTCTAAACTCAAGGGGTTTCAAAGAGGATGATTTTGTGAAGTTGCAGAGTTCTTTGATCATGCAACTCAATTAAAACTGAGACAAGAGGCATCAAATTGAAGGATTTATATGCTACAATTTGAGGCAATTCATGTATACAGGTTGGCGTAAAGAATCTCCAACATCAATTTGAGGAATATAAAAATCATGCAATTCTCCATGATTAAATTTTAAATCATCCATGAAATACAAGAAGTATGATGCAAAGGCTATTCACGAACATAGAGGGAGAATAGGTTTTATCAAACTAAGAGATATTCTTTTATCAAGAATAGAAACACTATGATTTTGCAAGAAAATAACTCTTTGACATGGATTAGAGTTCTCAAGTATAAGGAAATGGTCTTCAAAACATTTTGTAATTTTTTTCATGTAATCATTCATGAGAACATAATTTGCAATCACATTGTTTCAAATCTGGTTATGGTTGCATCTAAATGATCTTCCCAAATTTGGATGCAGTCCTAGATGCATTAAAAATCACTTGAAATCAAGTTTCTAAGACCTGATTATAAGTGCAAGTACTTCCCCTTATTTACAAGTTGCAGTGACTAATATTTTTGCAATACTATAATTTTGTGTTACAAGTGTTTTTCCAAAGGTTGCAAGGTTCTTCCTAAAACTTCAAATTATTCAATTGTAATGATAATTTCAAGTTGTGGAAACATTATTGCAATACAACATATGGTTTTCTTCTGAGCATGTAATTAGATTTCAAAATCCTGATTACAAATTCCAAGGTTGTAGGAGCATATGAAGTAGGATCAATCATGTGGTGGAGTTGGACAAGGAGGTAAAAATTGTTAAATAATGGGTACATAGAATTCTTTCAAGACTGGAACATAGAGACACAAAGATGATTTCCAAAAATCACCATTATGATGCAGGGCAATCAAAGATGAAGTTTCATACTCTGATTCCAGATGCTTTCACTAAACACTGAACACATCACTCATCAGAGCATCTAGTAGTAACATGAAGACCAATAAAGGATGATGTAATAGATGTCGTGTAGAAAATTTTCATCATATATTTGTAATTTTTATTTGATAGATTACATGCAATGTAAAAAAAAGATGTAATTGCATGTGATAGTATCACATGCAAAGTTGTTCCATGTAATCATGCTATAAGTACATTAGGTCCCGCGACATTGAATAAGTCAAAGTTAGTTAGTTATGGATAAGCTTTGAATAGGTCAAAGTTAGTTATATATAAGGATTGAATGAATCAAAGTGGTTAAGGGTTTCCCCTTTCTTCTCCACTTTACTCTCTCCTCTCTTCATATATAAAGGAGGGAGCTCATTGTAAATAATCATCTTTTGCTGTGTGCAAATAAACTATAGGCAAAAATCTTGAGTTCTAAAGACTTTGTGTTTCATTGCAAAAGAGTTAAGCATTTGAATAAAGGAATAGAGATTGACAAACTTTATGTCATTGTCTTTACCATTAATGGATGTATTCTTCTATTGCATTCATTGATCCTTGTTCAAATTAAATAGTTATCTTGTTTATATCATTGGAGCACCTTTAATCCAAGTTTTATGAAGACTTTGTACTTCAGAAGATCGGGATTACTATAGAGAGTAGTGGCTGCAACGTTTCAAAGCTGAAGACTTTGGGCTTCAGTGTTGGAATCTTAGATCAATTAGATGGTGTTCAAGGGAAGACTTTGAGATTTCTTGTACAACTAGAATTAGAGTAATTATTTGAGGTAAGGATAAGAGATTTTGAGCTCCTATATTATTTCATATTTAGATAAAATAAACTGTTGTCTCAAAGGATTTTTCTTAAGTCATTCCTTGAGCCAACAATATTACTATAGAGAGGAGAACTGTGGATGATACAGTTCAGTTTTACTTGAAGCCACCTATCGTAAGAAGGGAGCCTCCCCTATTGTTGAGAGCAGAGAGAAATCTCACATAGTCCTGCCTAAAGGAAACATTTTTCCAAGTTGTAGTCTTAGTGACTTGCAAAATATTTAAATCCAACAATCAACAACATAACCAAATGATCAATTCTCAGTTTTCCCACAAGTCCTACAATCCCCACATCCCTGTGGACATCGTTGTTTGTAATAAGCTGGCAGGATACACATATTAAAGGTTGTAGTAACCCACAAATTCATTAATGTGGACTATTATTTCATCAAAAAGAGCTCACAAGTGAGCTCAAATATTTTCAAGATTTGATATCGGTGATCCAAGCCCCCCATTGAGCTAGGCCATCTCCTTGCATGCGCTAACACCCACTACCTCAAGATGAGATGATGAGTACTCGTAGTAGCTTGGTGTATCCCCGCCAAACTTAGTGACCACTTAGCCCACCATGTGGACCCATTCCCTCCATGTGGAACTTTATATCAAGAAGACATGTAGCCAATGCCACATCATCACAATGTCGCATCATCAGTACAATTGACACAATCAACATCCACCATGCACCCAAGAAGCATTTTTCTCTGACGTCAATTTTCATGATGTTAAATTTGATACTTGTATAGGGGTCATTGGACATTTTTATCTTTTGTTTTGATTATTGTATGACCATTAATTTTAATCATTAGATTGTACAAGCATTTTTCTACGTTAAATTTGACATTCTCTTGATCATCATTTCTAAGCCTTTCTAAATTTCTTCGACAACTGTTTGACCATAAAATTTAGGCTCATAATTCTATTGACGTCATCAAATTTTGGAACCCTCACCATAAGAAGTTTTGATTTGGAAATCCAACTTTGAGAGGCCATAATTTGGTCATCTAGGCTCCAATTTGAGTGCAATGCTTTTTTGATGTAATCATGGGGATAGAACCACATCCTGCTGTCACAACCTTGCATGGGGGTAATTTTGAGTCATAGGAAAGAGGAATCATCACACATTGTAGATGGATTAATATATTTCCTAATATTTATGGACTCACCCCTGAACTGAAAGTATGGTGGAACCATGACATTTGGGTAAGAAAGAATGAACATATCACATTTTTGATTTGTGACAACTTAATTCATTTCTCTTTTGTGCCATTTATCCCAAGATTAATGATATTAGCTGCCCACACACAATTTTCACCATTATTTAGGAGATGTATGGAGATCCACATGTTCCTCCATTCCCAGAAGATCTACTTGTAGATTGTCTCATTCCACTTGATGAGGCATATAATTTACCCTTTATTGATGTTACCTCATTGATTCTATCTAGATGGGAAGTTTATATTCTAGAACCTAAAGGTACTTCTCCTATTGAGATCATTTCTATAGTTTCTCCTGATGATTCTTTTATTCTTATAGCCATGGGTTCTTGTGATTCAATGCAGTAAGATATTTCTTGTCTTCCAGACTCAGTTTCATGGGATGACTACTTGCCAGACATTGTAGGTTTGTTTGTGGATTCCTACATTGAGGATTTGGGAGACATCATTGATGACATTAATTTTATCTTTGATGAGGATAATCCTTCTTTAGGTGTTGTGAGGGAAGTATCTGACCATCATCTTCATTCTCCACTTGATCATTCTTTCGAGGTTGACATGATTGTGGATCCTTTGATACAATAGTTGGAGGAGGTATCTTTATCTTTAGAGGAGATACTTGAGTCTTTGAAATATGTTCTACATTCATCCTCAATTTATCCCGACTTGTCTTTTTCAATAGATTAGCCTAGTATACATGATTTGGAGGAGGCACCTTCAGTATTGACATAGGGACACGTGAGCAGGTTTCAGAGATTTCATACTTCTTGAGGTTTCTTCCTATAGATTGGGGAGGCTTCATTCATGCACCTTTAGTTTTGTTTCTTCGTAAGGGGGGGAACATTGTTCAACATTCATGGAGCAGTTTCTACATCCAGGCTAGATTATTTACTATTGGTGTCCACTCTACATTGAGGGAGGGCTACTTTGTCTCGCTTCCACTTCTTCTCTCCTATATGGGGATTCTTGATTGTATATACATGATGTATGTTGTAATAGGGGGGTCTTGATTACTTAATCCATCATGCATCTTGTTTATTTTTATCTCTCTTTTTGGGGGAGAATTTTCCCATGAGGTTTTCCCTCTTGATCTGCTTTATGAGAGATTTAATTTCTTTTGCACTTTCATATTGTACATGGGTACCTAATATTGTGATTTTAAGTGAATTATTCCTAATCATACTTTACTTAAGCTCACTTAGGATAATGCAGTGCATAGTAGTTTATATATGAGACACCTAGGAGTTTACATTTCATTTTAGCACATGGTGTAGGAGAAATCCACTTTAGGTGGAGTAAGTTGTTATCTCATTCCACTTTATGTGTGAGATCCACCTTTATTTCTCTTATCACATTATAATACTCTCACGGTTGTACATTTTTTCACTTACTTCATTGTACAATGGAGGATGATCCCCTTTTGGTGGACATGTGGTTCCACCTTGTGTGGTTGATAGGTTATCACTTGCATACCTCCTAGCTATGATGCATTGCTTATATATTTAGGCACATCTACTTTTCATTTTATTTTTCATTTATTTCATTATTGATCAATATTGAATCAATCACTTGATCATATCATTTTTCCTATCTCTCTTGTGATATCAATTGAGGTTATAGATCATGACATTTTCATTCTTTTCCTTATGAAAATTCTTATAGTTTGCATATAATTTTTTAATACCCACAATATATTCCTTGGCCATGACTTTATCTTTTCAATGTAGGTTCTCATTGATGAAGAATTTAAACAACAGTCCTAGAAGATAATTAAAAATATTAAATAGAAAAACCAAAATAGGCAAAACTACAATGAAAGACAATTTTACACAGTTCTACAAAATTTATTTAATATTCAACCCTTTTTTTATTATTCTCTAAAATTTACATAAAATATAGCAACTTCAAAATATACCTTAACACACCAGCTTGTAACACAAAAATACATAGATATATATAGAGAGTTTGTCGCCTCTAGAATTAAAGCAACACATCAAGCTTTGAATAGAGGCTAACTAAAGCAAGACTAAAATATTTCTAACATAACTAACTTTCTAAAAGTAGAAGGCAAGTTTATTTTGACACATTACTAAATACAAACTAGTGAACTGTGAACCATCTTAGAAACTGCATAAAATTTCCTAGTTGACTTAGAAACTACTAAGAATAGTTCATTTTCCACTCATTACTTTCCAACATACTCCCCCTTGATGCAGAGAAGACTCACAAGAATATCTCATAGCATTAAAAACTGAGTCTTGGCAACAAGCTTAGTAAAAATATCAACAATTTGTTTAGTAGTATTGATATAACGGACTTCTACCTCTTTCTGTTGGACCAAATCTTTGATAAAATGAGATTTCAAATTAATGTGCTTAGTTCTACCATGACACATAGGATTTTTGGCCAACTTAATAGTGCTCATATTATCATAAAAGATCACGGTAGGTTGTAGTTTTTTTTCACCTATCTCTTCAAGAACTTTAGTGAGCCATAATGCTTGAGTACCTATAGAGGTTATTGCAACATATTCAATCTCTGTGGAAGAAAGAGAAATTATTCTTTGCTTCTTTGAACTCCAAGAAATCAATCTCGAACAAGGGTAAACAAATTACCAAAAGTAGATTTTTTATCATCCACACTACCTCCCCAACCAGAATTACTAAAACCAACAAGATTAAATCCCTTGGAAATATAGTAATGAATACCAAAATCCAAAGTTCCTTGCACATATCTCAAAATTATTTTGTTAGCTTTCATATGTAACTTAGAAGGTTCTATCATATACCTTGAAACAAGAGAAACTACATATGCAATATCATGTCTAGAGTGAGTGAGAAAAATCAAATTCCCAAGTATACTCCAATAAGCTACCTCATCTTCTTTTTCAGCAGCATCATCTCTATACAAAAAAAATT
>MU223427.1:489051-502411 GCA_018584345.1 Thuja plicata | reverse complement strand
TGGGCATTCAAATGGGTTGAAAGGGGTCATGGGTCTTCCTAGGGGTCCTAGTACGACTTATCACCTTACGACCCCTAAGATCTACTCTTAGGCTTCCTAATAGGTTGTAAGGTGTCATAAGGGGTCATAGGACCCATTAATGGGTCCTATGACCTGTTAAAACACCTTATGACCCCTAAGATGTACTCTTAGGCTTCCTAAGGGGTTGTAAGGGTTCATAAGGAGTGGGAGGAGTCATTAATGGGTCTTACAACCCCTTAAGACACCTTACAACCCCAAAGATGTACTCTTAGGCTTCCAAATGGGTTGTAATGTGTCATAAGGTGTCGTAGGATCCATTAATGGGTCCTAGGACCCCTTAAGTCACCTTGTGACCCCTTTGGAACCCTAATAATACATCTTATGTTTCCTATTACACATTAATGGGTCTCAACGGGTCAGAGGACATATTACTCTGTCTTAGGAGCCATTAATGGATGTTAAGACCCCTTAAGATACCTTATGACCCCTAATAAGTACTCTTAGGATTTTTAATATATCGTAAGGTGTTATAAGGGGTTGTAGGACCCATTCACAGGTCGTAGGAACCATTAATGGGTCCTAGGACCCCTTAAGACACCTTACGACCCCTAAAATGTACTCTTAGGGTTCCGAAGGGGTTGTAAGGGTTCATAAGGAGTCATAGTAGTCATTTATGGGTCCTACGACCCCATAAGACACCTTACATCTCTAAGATGTACTCTCTCTCTCTCTCTCTCCTACGTATTATTATAATATAAATAATAATAAATATAATACTAATATTATACTATTATACAATAGTAATATAATACTATTATACAATAGTAATATAATACTAAGTTATACAATATAATAGAAATATATATAATATAATATAATATAATACTACTATTATACAATACTAATATAAATAATAATAATTTAATACCAATGCTATTACCATTTAGTATTTGTATAATATTAATATTATAAAATATGAAATCTATAAAAAAACTAAAAAATTAAAATCAATATTGAAAATGTTGAAATTTGAAATGGAAAGCAAAATTTTGGCAGGAGATATCCGATATCCGATAATATCTCATATCTGATATTATCTCATATCTGATAATATCTCATATCTGATATTATGTGATATTTGATTATCCTTGGTATTTGCCTCAGGTTTTGGCTTTGCAATGCCAAACGTGGATGGTCAACCAAGAAAACATGTTTATCATACTTCCTCTGATCTCCAGACTTCGGCAACTTAGCAAAGGGAGAGAGTTCATACAAAGAGACAAATTACTGTCAAAAGAAAAGTATATTATCAAGAAGAGGAATAGTTAAGAAGAGCACATATCAGAATAGAGACAGAAGATACTACATCTATCCAGTGAAGGTATTGAAGATTGAAGAAAACCCACTCTACAAGAATCAAATCAAAGCTATTTTGAGCTTACCAAGAACCAGACATTTGTAATAGTTACAATAGGAAATATTTATGAAACTCTTATATTTCATATTTTATTAGCAATAGTATAGTATGATATTGTAGTGTGTTGCCATCAATGCCAAAGGGAGAGATTGATGACATGTAACAAATTGAATGTTTGAATATGTTAAGTTGATCACTGAAATGCAAAATGATAATGCAAGACATTAAATTAGTTAATGGATTGTATTTTCATTTTTGTCAACTTGATATAATCTAATCGGTTATAATCAAAGTGTCAAAGAATTTAGGGAATCAAAGAGAAAAAGATTATGCTTTCAATAATGCATAAAAGACAAGTATTCATTGAGTGACTACAAACACCGACGAACAATGGAAACCAACGGAGAGAGAACACTGAAAGTAAATGTCACAGTGATACCTGATAAGGAAAATTGATGAGCATTACCGACGAGAAGAATCACAAGCATGACCGATGGCTAGAATTACAATATTAATTGATGAGAAGAAGTTTGCAGTGAAGCCTGATGGACTGATAACCCCGACAAAGAAGCCTAAGGAGAATTGGAGTGTTGACCAAAGTTGTCAAAGATTTAAAACACCGAAGTTAACTGGAGTTTAGAAATGAAAAAATATCTAGCTGGCAAAGCTAAATATTGACTTAACTGGTTGTTATCATTGTTCTCATCGACAAGATAAAGCCATAGATAAGTAAAGGATTTAAAGCAGTTTTTTCCAGTTGGCAAGAAGATTTATAGGAGATAAAACAAGAGTTAAGCTTTAAATCAGATTGGCTAATATTGTGGATAACGCCAAGATCAAGAAAATCAAGAACCAAGAAATGGTGGTATCGTGTCTATAAAGAGACAACTTAATTCATTACGAATTAAGGGGAGTGAATATAAAAGAGGATGCTAGAGAGAAACACATGAAGAACAACTTCATACAGTCCTGATCAATCAAGCTGAAGAAAGAGATATTAATTTTTGTGGACACCGAGCAATAGAGCATAGCATCACCAAGCAGAAAAAAAAAAGTGGAGCAAAGGTATTGAAAAGATATATTGATCAAATTGATTAATGAGATTACAATAGATCTGAAAATCTGCAAGTATAAGTTGTATATGTGAATAGATCATATTGTTTCAGTTTAACCATTGATTTAGAAAGTCTCTTAACCAAGCATGATTTAAATATCCTTTCTATATTGAGATACATCCAAAGGATTATCAAAAAGTTTGATCATGAAGATAGCATGAGATGCCAGATACCTATTGAAAGGCCAAGTGAGTGTTTGATCGAGGAAGGTAGCATAGAGATTCCTAATATCAACTAATAAACTAATATTTTAAATCCTCTAACAAGGTCACACCTAACAGTGTGTTTGTAACCTTTAAAAGGGTTGGCTCTTCACCGAGCTCACTTCAGAAGAGTGAAAATTTTGGGTTACCGGTCCCAAGTGGTTTTTTTCCTTAACAGGGTTTCCACCTTTAAAATCCATTTGTCAATGTGTTTATGAGTCATTACTTTAGTATTTTTCATAACACAGCTAATTTGGATTGATCGGTATACTCTAAGTATTTTTACTATTTTTCAGTAAATTTACAGACCGCTATTCGGTAAACATACATAATAAGGTTTAATAAAGCATTTTGAGGAGTAGTAATTTGATAAGTATATTTGGAGGAATTAATCTTATAGGACTTAAGATAACTAGAGGCTTAATATTGTGGTACTAAGTTTTGGGTTGATTAATTGGAATATATTTGAGGCCACTGACTCACCCCCCACCCCCTGCCTCTCAGTTATTACTAACATGGTGTAGAATTGATTTGTACTTGATCCATGTGAGCTCATTCCTTCATTCTCATTGGTCCATTTTATTTTTTTCCTTTTGTGCTTGGTGAGAATAAATGCATTTAAAAATTGATTTAATTAATTGATTTAGCCATGTGTCCCTTGAATGGGTTGGATTAATTTCATTTAAATTATATAATTAATTGGTAAAAATCAATTGCACATTTATTTGATCTTTTTTATTTAATTAATTTAATAGCTTTGATTTCAAATAAATAATGCTTTGATGTTCAAACGCTTAGTTTGAATTTTATTCATCTTGACCAATCTATGGTTTTTATAAATTCCCCTCTTTGAATCAATGTGTGAAGCGCGTTGATTCAAAGAAACTGATGTTTGATTTACTAATTAACTGATGCCTAATTTTGATTTGATGATCTCTAATTTGATGCTGATATAATAAAACCTCGATGTGATCCCCTAATGAAAAATTGATTTTTGATGCCCCACAAATGATTTGATGAATTTGATTCCATGTTATAATGATCATATGCCCCCTTAGGAAATGAATCGATACTGATTTTGATTTTTGAAAATTTCCAAATTTTAATCAATTTTGAATATGTCACGATTTTGATTGATTTCATGATAAATAAATGACTCCACAAAATCCCCCAGTTGAAATGTTGAAATAACTATGCTTTTGATTAAATCATGTGCTATTAATCCCACCAAAATGCAAAAAATTTCCCTCCAAAAGTGAAAAAGTAAGTTTAAGAGGGTAAACAGTATTTCTTTCTTCTCATTTTCACCTCCTCTATTTGTAAAACTTAAATTTTTCCTCTGCTAGAAAAATGATGGTGCCAATTAGAGAGAATAGATGCAAGCATGACAAACATTATCAGCATCTAAGAGTGTATGGAAATCCAGTATGTTCCCAATCTCTCATCGTTCATTCCATATTGCATGATTTTCCTTGTTTTTTCAATGTTTTCCATGCTTTTTAGACTTTTTCCATGTGTTTGAGCACCTATACCCCATGTTAGAGCACTACCATGATGTTTATGAGAACTTAGGCTAGGGTTTTACCTTTCTTTGAAACTTTCCCATAAGTTTTTGGTGCCTATACCAGGTCTTTCAGCGTCTATATCCCTGATTGTGCATATGCATGATTTTAGGGTGCTTCCATGATGTCTTAGAGCGCCTATGCATGCTCAGTGCATGTTAAAAGGTTTAATAACACCTATGAAAGATAAAATAGTGCCCATTCATAGTTTAGGAAGGTTTAGGAGGGTTTAGGAAGGTTTAGTAACCTCCATGGCAAGTTTGATTCACTCCTTCTGTGTTTAGGTAAAAATAACCCAAATTCTGTTACTTTTTGCCTCTGACGAAATAATATTTATCTCATTTTTCGTGATTCTATATCAAGATCCCTTGTATGATGTTGATTTGATACAAAATTGAATTATGTCAATCTTGAACTTCCTGTTGATGTGTGTTGATGTCACTAAAACTAAGCTTATTAGGATGATTGATTATATTTATTTGATATATTGTTATTCTAGATCTAGAGAAACAAAATAAGTTGATGTGCTCAAGAAGAGCGATACATGTTTGATGATGATTGGATTGATTAGGTTGAATGAATTTATATGCTAAAATTTATTCTTTTGATTGATTGATTGATTGTGTTTTCATGAAATCAGGTTCCCTTTGATAAATTGATGGTCTGAGGTACCTATTCATGACCATTAGATATGATCCCTGACTTGTCTACTCACGACAAGAATGTGATCAAATTGTGTGGATTAGGATACCTATTAAAGATGCCTCTATTTTGGGTAAATAATGGTTAATTGACCTCTTTATTAGAGTGATGGCACTTATATCATAACACCTTTCACTCACCAATGGTTGAGCTGATGATCACTCCCAATGATATTTATAGATTATTGCAGATTCCAATCATGGGTGAGCTCATTTATTCTAATTTGGTATTGTATCATCTTAAAATGGAATCACTTCCATCTTAAGAAAATTTATCCCTCCTTAGGGGATGTTTTTGACCACCATCATACTGTCCCCTCATTTATGTATCATCTCCTACTTCTGTGTCTATTTAGGACCCTGATTGGGCCTCTCTGGGCACTTTCTATCCCACCTGGCACATTTTCCAGGGGTTCTGACCCCCTGGGTCAAGGTTGACCTCAAGCTTGACCTAGGTTAGGATTGACATTGACCTTGACCTGGGTCCCCCTTCCAAATCTGGAAGCTTGTCGGCTTCTGGAGGTCTTCAAAAATTCATTTTTACCACTTCCGGGTCAACTGTTTTGGGTTCTGAAGAAGAAAATCCTAAATTATATTTAATATAGGTCATCTTCTAGGGGCATGGGTCTAATTGAAATTTAATTCTCCTATGTCACCCTCCTTAGAAGATTATTCCCTAGTTTCATATAAAAAGAAGTTTTCTCCTCTCATTTTCTCTAAGTGATGTTGAGCAAGAAGAAGTCTTATAAGTGCAAAAAGCTCTAACCAAGATTTTGTCAAGAAGAAAAAAGGTTCAAGAATCCATTGTTATACATGTTCTCAATCTTTCAAGGTGTTCAAGTCTTCCTCTCAAGAATTCAAGTCCTCCGTTGAAGATCAAGGATTCAAGCTTTCAAGCCTTTTGAAGGGATTTGGTTCCAACATTCAAGATTTATCATTCAAACCCTAGATCTAGCCATCATGGTGGTGTGATCTTCCTTCAAGATCCTTTGTGCATCCTCAACACTAATTCATTCTCTTCAAGGTAGATTCCAAGCATACAATCATGGAGGTCTATCATTTCTATTGAGTACAAGCTTTCATATTTACATAACTGCTTACATTTGAATTACAATTGCATATCTATTGAATATCATAGCTTCATTCTTAGATTCAATTCTACTACTTGCTAGCATTCTATACTTTATTGATTTCAAGGTTAATTCCTAAATTGGGGTTTGACTAAGGCAAACCACCCCCCCCAACAAACAAATCTCCTTTTTTTTTGTAGGTACAGGTCCAGGATTGAAGATTTGAACTTAGATATGGATACCCTTTTTAGCGAACTATCAGGATCCATGAACAGATTTTCTGTCGGACCTATGTAGGTCAGGGTCAAGATTATTGGGTCAAGGGTGAGATTAGTGGGTCAAGGTTGAACTTTTTCATAAGATGGTGTTAGATCGGAAAAATATTTCTGGGTTTTGTTCGTCTCTATGTTCCGGTTCTGTATCATACTTTAGATTTTCCAGAAACAGAGTACAAACCTCAGAGAACAACATTCTTTGATCTGCAATTCTTTAAGGTTAGTACTTCCTCTCATCCTTTTCAATTACTATTATATATCATATCTACTTAATCATAAAATATAATTTAAGATCTTCTTCCTTTCTCTCATTTCTGAATGGTTGATTCATTTGTGCATTAATCCTTCTTGTGGGTTAATCAATTTGGATCTTTCATTTGTGCATTTGGGGATAAAAGAGGAACATCTTATCTTCCTTCTCCGTACATGCTTAATCACATTACAATATCAAATCCATCAATTACAAATTAAATGTAAAGGTTAAATAAATACACACAACACTCCCTAATCAATTTTCCCCCTTTACATTTTGGTGAACCCGACGTGAAATATGGTAAGGTATATGAAATATTTTCATGTAGATAAGTGTTTAATGATGATGACATTGGTGATGAGACCATTCCTTGGTGGAAAATGTGACAATTATATCCCCCTCTTCCTTCTTTTTTAGCAGCGTTGTTAGTTGGGTTTTTTATGCCAGATAGATGTGGTCATGGAATTTCCATTGGGTGGGGCATAATACTAGAGGATTTGATTACTTAGCCTAGGATATTTGTATGGGGATCATTCATAATAGCTCATCTATACCATGATTTACATCATGTTGTTTATCTCCACAACACTGCATTATCTACATGAGCAGTTTTGTTATACTCGTGGGCCTGGGAGCATCTTCTAGTAGTGAGGCTTGTAGTGGATAGATCTATTCCTCGAGGTTATCCCTATGTGTATGCTTATTAGGGAGTCATTTTTCATCCTCGGTTGGGAAAATTAGAGTACTGGAGGAGGATGCTAGATGATTTAGATGATGTATTCTAGAGACCATATCTAGGTTGTGAGGGATAGAGTGAGGATGATCAAGAGAGACCATACTTCTTCAATTATTGATGGTTCATTGGTTAGAAGGTCTTCATTATTGAGAATTCTTGTTTGTTGAGAGTGCTGAGATAGTTTGGCCACACTCATAGTTTACCATAGGTTTTAGCACACTATGCTTAAGTACAGGTAGAGAGATCATTGTGGGGGCTCCATGTTGACTACAGAGATATGAGAATTGAGGTCTTAGGCCTTCGAATGATGTAATAGGATTATGGAGAGGAGATCAAGGATGTAGGAGTTACTCCTTAGTAAAATTAGTGGTATAGACAAGATGAGTTTCCTTGTTTCACAGATCTAGCAGATCCAGTTCCTAATATTGATGATCCAAATTTAGAGGATGATGATGATGATCATGATGATGACCAGGGAGGACACCATAGATTGAGATTGGTCCAAGTTTGAGGGGGTAGATATGTTAGTCCTCAAAGTGGTAGAGTTGTTCAAGATTCCGTAGGTAGGGTACCGGGTGGTAGAGTATCAATAGGTAGAGTATCTTATGAGGCCAATAGAAGTGCTATTCTGGGTATTGTTCTTGGTAGAGGTGGTATAAGACTCTCTAGGTTTGAGGTTGATCAAGGTGCTGGACCATCTGGTAGTATGATTGGTATTGGCTGAGTCAAGATGAAAGGTAGAGGAGTTACTATTCTTGAGAGACAGGTTGACAGACAGGTTCCTCATAGGTGGGAAATTAATCCTATTTTCCATAGGGTTGGACCCATTGAGGTCAACGAGAAGGTAGACATGATGCTTCAGATGTTGCTGATATTCTATATGCTCTAGTGGTTTCAGTAGCAGTGACTTCTCCATCAATTCCTTCTACTTCTCCTAGCAAGGAGATACAATATATACATGCAGGTATGGCATCTTTATGAGGTGAGTTTGCTAAGGTTAGTTTAGTGTTGGCTATGTTTGTTTCTTAGTTTGGCAGTGAGCCTACTTAGGCAACAGGTTCTCAGGTTCATCCAACAGATAGAAATATAGGTACATGTGTAGGTACAGAGGATGGTCAGAGATAGATGTTCCTCTTTTTGATCAATTTGATAGATTTGCATTTTGATGTACCTTTGTGATGTACTTGATACTCATTATGATGATGTACTTCAAATTATGATGATATTCTCACTCTTGATGTATTCTGATTTTGTTTCTTATGATATCATTGTATATTGGACTTTTTGAGATTTTGATGAAATGCATGATGCAATTCTATATGATTTATCTGTGTTTTTGTACTTTATAATGTAATGTCGTAAGTATGTAGTGATACTAGATGAAATGCTTATATATGATGTATTGATTAATGCTTAATGAATGAATTCATTTTTAGGTGAAATTTAATGATATGCAATAGAATGCAATACAATGCATTTTTATGAGCTTAATGAAATGAAACTATATGAAAATGCAAAATTTTTCTTATTTTGCGAAAGTCCATATACTCTATCTTAATAAAATGTTTATGTAATAACCCCTGATTGATTCACCCTTCTTTTTAATAAAAAAAATTAAGATGCGTTTCTTAGAGAAACTCACCTTAAAAATGCAAGTCTAATCTAAAACTAATGCAAGATGTAGCTATAATTGTCACTTATCACTGGATAATGCTATCTTTATTTTTCATCATTCAGGTTTTTGAGAGCTTGAAGTTGGTACAACCCTCACTAGTTAGATTTTCAAACCATGTTGATATGAATACCTCCTTCATTTAGATTTCAACAATGAATCTAGTACAACTCTCACTGGTTCAACCATGGGAGTGAGAATACCGCTTTCGTCAGATTCAATGTTGCAAGTGGATTTTGGCATTAAGATATAAAAGATCTGAATGGCCAAGGTATCAGTTTTTGTAAAAAAATAGAGATCTGATCCCTTCCATATGAAAATGTCCTCGATGATTCTTTGATGACCATGTCATTAGACGAGTTTACACACTTCTATGAATCAATCTTACAAGCAGACACAAAGAAATCAAAAAAATATCATGCCTCCATCATTGTTTTTCTAGTAAAATACATCATTGACTTGCTAAAAATACATGATTCCAAAAATCAAGTAACCTTGAAATAACATTTCTTTTTTTTGTGGATCCATATTTCAGAAGAAATTCATCCATATTATCTTTATTCAAGTTTTTAAATCATGATTAAGGCTCGATCAAATTTGATGTTGCAGATTGGTGTGATGTCGAATCTTGATCAAATATGAAATGTTAGAAATTTGATATGAATCACAGGGTTCAAGTGTCTTGATTTTGATTTGATGTAATGATTTGTGTCATTTGGGTATGTCATGGTGAGTTCATTGATTTTGGATTGTGCCCCAGTTGGATAGAAATTTTTTGGACTTAGGCAAATCTTAAAATCAGGATGAAATCTTGGTATATGAAAATTTAGCTCTGAGACTTTATTATGACTATGTACTTGAATGATGAATGCAAGGATATATACAAGGATGGAAAAAAGATGCAGATGCAAAATGCAACCTAGGCACGACTTAAGGGTCAAATGACTTATGTTTACCAAGTTTTCACCACTTGAATTTATTGCATCTCTCTCTCTCTCTCTCTCTTGGTATTTTTCAATTTTTTGATATTACCAAGGTGTCTGTTTACCAAGATAACAATTTTTCAAGACCACATACTTGATTTTCTTTCTTCAAGATATTTTTCTGTTGTTTTTGAATTTTTTCAGGATCTCTTTTCACTATTTTTGAATTTCTTCAAGATCACTTTTCACTATTTTTGAGTTTCTTTAGGATCAGTTTTCAATGTAGAACAATTGATGCTTTCCTCATCTGATACTCTCATCTAATACTCTTTCATCTAATATATTTTCATATGATTTCAGATATAAAACCTCTTTAAATGAATGTTATTGATAGGTTCTTGATATTCCTCTCCCTCACAATTGGCTAATTTATAGGTTCCTGTCCCATAGGAATATGTTTATAACAGAAGATCCTAGCTAATTTGCCTCAAATTTCCCTTTCTTTTCTCTTTTTTCTTGGTTTTGGGGATTTTATCTGAGGACTAGGTCTCCCACTTAAATTATCTACCTTTAATCTTCTTGTTATAATTCCTTGACATTCATTTTTGATATGCCTTGAAATGGTCATATGCTTGGGTTTTATGTTCTTCATGTAATTCCAATTGTTGTATTCTAGTGATTCTATAATCCTCTTTTGTCACTAACCCATTTAATGAGACTCCGAGTGAGGGAATTTCCACTTCTAAAGGAAAAACTACTTCGGCCCCATAAACCAATGAAAAAGGTGTTGCTCCTGTGGGTGTTCGAATGCTTGTTTTTTTGGCCCATAATGCTAGATTCAATTGAATATGCCAGTCTATTCCTGAATTATCCACTATTTTCTTCAAGATTATAACGATTTTTTTTTTTGAGGCCTTAGCTTGACCATTTCCTTGAGGATAATAAATTGAAGAAGAATGGTGTATGATATGGAATTTTTTAGACAATTCAACAATATCCTTATTCTTAAACTTCTTTCCATTGTGCATGTGGGATACCATCTTGACAAATTATACGATTTAAAATGAACATAGAGATTTGTTTCCCAGTTACAGTTGTTAAAGATACAACTTTCACCCATTTAGTGAAATATTTAGTTGCAGTTATGATTTATTTGTGACCATTAGATGAAGGTGGATATATCATCCCTATTAAGTTAAAATCTCATTGATAAAAGGGCCAAAGTGTGTTCAATGGATGCAACTCTTGAGCTGGCACGTGTATCAACTTGCCATGATATTAGCACTTTTGACATATCTTCACAAATTGACAAGCATCTCTCAATAGCTGGCCAATAATACCCCATCCTGAGAGGTTTCTTTGCTAAATAAAATCTACTTGAATGTGAGAAAAAAATTCCATGGTGAATGTCTTGTAAAGTGGTTTCTGAATCCTCCCTCTCTAGACATCTAAGAAGCATTCATCAAGACCTTTATGATACAATGTTTTGGATGCAAGGGTATATCTTGAGGTTTGTCATATAAAGTTTCTCTTTTGGTTTCTAGCTAATTGGTCCTCGGGTAATATATTATCTTTTAGGTAAGTATAAATAGGACCATATCGTGGGGATTCAGGTCCAACAAGTAAACAAATGATTTAGGATTCAAGAAGGTTAAATGTGGGTTTTACCAACTCTTCTGGAGTGATAGTGCAGAAAAATATAGTGATCAGTATCCAATCTATGTAGTAATATCAATTACTAATATGAAGTACAGTCAAAACAAGAAGGTAAGAATAGTGACCTTAGGTGAAGATATAATGATATCATTAATGTTGTCATACGAGTGAAGGGAATGGTGAAATCAGTCAAGAGGGCACTTTGAATAGTCAAGATCATGATAGTGGTGAGAGTGCATATAAGAATGAATAAGTGCTGCTACAAGGACCATAACGATTCACATGAATCAATGATCAGTGAAGACGTGGGTAAAGGAAGTGACTGAAGAAGGGAAAAGGCAAGAACGGTGACAATGTAAAGGAGAGAGGGGTTATGATATAAAATATAGTAGTCATGAAAAAATGAAAGAATTCACACACACACACACACACACACACACGCACACACACACACACATCATTGTTATCAGGTTAAACACATAAGTAGGAGCAAAGGTATAAAAGATATATGCTTGTAGTAATAGTCCAAGAAGAGTGATCTTAAAGATGCAACCAAAGAAAAATAGTTGAAGGCTCATAAAGTGGAGTTTCTAAGGAAAATGCAGCAATTCAACATTCAGTTAAGGACTCCACATGGTCACACATCAATCAAGGAAAGTTTTGGGATATAAAAGAATTAAAACCTTAAATTCTCAAAGTTGTGCAAATCACTAACCTGGTTTAAAGATTTATGCATCATGGAAACCTTGGCAAGCCTCTCTTCTACTATCCAGGCTGAGGTGGGAGTGATCAGCTTGCCTCTTTATTCACTCTGCAATGACATAGACAGAATCATATTCTATTTTCATCACTAAATCAAAATAAAATATGAAATAAACATAAATTTTCTTCAACGAAAATTGAGATCATAATGAAACCCTGGGTAAATATAATTTTTCTTCAAGAAAAATCGAAATGGTAATGAAACCCTAGGTAAAGGAAATTTTCTTCAAGAAAAATTGAAATTGAAATAAAACCCTAAATACATGCGGCCAACAAGCTCGACCTTGAGGGCTCGAGCATCCAAAGTTTCCTTTCCATTGACTAGTAGAAAATGGAAATAAAATGTATATAAAATGGCAATGACATCTTTGCAATAGATATCAGATCTTCCTCCCAATCAACCAATGCATAAAGGATAACTAGCATCTCAAAACAAGTGAGAAACATTAGAGGCTCTACAAACTGATATTAACAATTAACCAAAAATATGTTAAAATTAACAAAGTCATGTTAGAATTTCACTTCCCGCCATTCTTCTATCATTTGCCACCTATTGAAAATGCATGATTCTTTTGTTTGGCCTTTTAATTTAAGACAACTGAATTAGTTTATATTTTTAATTTAAGACAATTAAATTAGTTTTAAAAATAAATAAATTTCAATATATGTATTCAAGAGTATGTTAAACAAGGGAAATGAATTGTAATACTTACAACACTAGTTTATATTTTTAATATAAGATAATTAAATTAGTTTTAAAAATAAATAAATTTCAATATATGTATTCAAGAGTATGTAAAACAAAGGAAATGAATTGTCATATTTACAACACTAGTTTATATTTTTAATTTAAGACAATTAAATTATTTTTAAAAATAAATAAATTTCAATATATGTATTCAAGAGTATGTAAAACAAAGGAAATGAATTGTAATATTTACAACACTAGTTTATATTTTTGATTTAAGACAATTAAATTAGTTTTAAAAATAAA
>MU223427.1:464330-488951 GCA_018584345.1 Thuja plicata | reverse complement strand
AAATTTCAATATATGTATTCAAGAGTATGTAAAACAAAGGAAATGAATTGTAATATTTACAACACTAGTTTATATTTTTGATTTAAGACAATTAAATTAGTTTTAAAAATAAATAAATTTCAATATACATGTATTTAAGAGTATGTAAAACAAAGGAAATGAATTGTAATATTTACAACACTAGTTTATACTTTTAATTTAAGACAATTAAATTAGTTTTAAAATAAAACAAATTTCAATATATGTATTCAAGAGTATGTAAAACAAAGGAAATGAATTGTAATATTTACAACACTAGTTTATATTTTTAATTTAAGACAATTAAATTAGTTTTAAAAATAAATAAATTTCAAGATATGTATTCAAGGGTATGTAAAACAAAGGAAATGAATTGTAATATTTACAACACTAGGATGAAAAGGTCAAGGTGTGAAAGTATCCCAAAACAAGTTGAATTGCATGTAAGAGAAAAATGTGTTAAGTAAACTCATCCTAATGAGAAATATGACACATAATACTATTAATCAAGGAGATGAATGATGTAGAGATGACAAATAATTCTATCGATCAAGGGAATTGATATGTCCTCTTATTCATGATTTACCTAAGTAAATATAGGGTAAAATTGTATATTACCCCAACAGTATGGACCAAGTAATTACTAATTGCTTGATGCCTATATAATGTTTACCTAAATTATTGGTATTTACCTTCTACTCTTGCATTTGTTTTGATGTGATTTTGGTGGTAAAATTTAGTTATTCATTTAGTCATTTCTATTTGTGTGACTAATTATTTAGTTGTGTTTTTTTATCTAGTGACCAAATTAGTCATTTATATTTGTCTAACCAATTATTTAGTTATGATTTTACTTGATAACCAAATTAGTGTAGAGAAGTCTACATATGTTGTTAGATTGGGTGGTTATCGTTGCACCAAAATCTTGAACTATTAATGCCCGATACAACCACTAGAATTATAGAATCCATGAGAGGCTGTTAAACCCTTGTCACCAACCGCTGCATTAAGCAGATGCAATTAGATGTAATTATGTTAAAATTTATAATTGTAGAAATGTTTGAAGATTTACATACTGTTTAGATCATTTGTCAAAACTACCACGCAGATTGGTGTCATCAATTGTAGCATTTGGGTATAGGTTGAAGAACAGTAAGGCATCCCATTTGTTGGGATTCACTGCATACAAAAAAGAGGTTTGAGAAGAGAAGAGAACATTGAGCGCATTTGATAAATGTATCTTAATAATATAACAGATAATTAAATTCAAACTTTTAGCAATAACACATGAATAGCCATGCTTGGCACATTCTCATCATGAATAATCTTTTGGCTGGCTCGACCTTGCTTGACAATTAAACATATGTATCAACAATATTTGAATAATGACATAACTACTAAAGTTCACCTTGGGATACAAATAAAATAATGAAACATCTAAAAATTATAGAGCACATAGAGTAGTTAATGTGAAATGGAACAATAAGTCTATTGGCGAATAGAATATTAGAGCACATAGAATATTGTTCGCATAATAAGTCTATTGGCGAACACACACTATTGGTGAAATGCAACTTCTAAAAATATAAGTATATGATATTATCAAATGTTAAAGTGTAAAGGAGTATTAATTATTCATTTAGTCATTTATTTGGTCATTTTACCCGATGACCAAATTGGTCATTTATTTAGTCATTTTACCTGATGACCAAATTGGTCATTTATTTAGTCATTTTAATTGTGATTTTACCCGATGACCAAATTGGTCATTTATTTAGTCATTTATATTTGTGAATTGCAAAAAATGGGTAGAACATGATCAGTTTTAGTCACGAGACAAAAAATTTTAGTCACGTGACTAAAATTTTTAGTCACCTGGTCATTTATTGCCCAAATTCTACTAGTGTGAAGACCTTGATAAAGCAAAAGCAAAGAATGGAGAATTGAGATTCAACATGCGTAGAGCTGAGAAATTTATAAAGAAACTCAAAGAATAGCTTGAGCTTTCCAGAAGTCAAAGAGAAGATCTTGTGGTCCAGATAAAATAAGATTTAGATGAGGACAACTCGGATTAGGTGAAGCAACTAAAAAAAGAAATTGAGGCTCTAAAACTTGAAAATAAATCTATGGCTAAAGAAGTACAGATGCAAAAGAATGCTAAGAAGGAAATTGAAGAAACCTTAAATAGTGCATTGAATCAAATGAAAGATGAGGCTAACAACTACAAGAACAAGTACTTGGAATTGGATAAATATAATCAGACTGTGAAAGGTGAACTTGTTGAAGTAAAGAAACACATTGAGAAACTTCACACCAACAGTGACTTGATTGATGAACACCTAGACAAACAAAAACCTAAAGGTGATATGACTGGTATTGGCTTCAATGAAGCTAAATGTTCAAAGAATCAGGAAGAGAAATCAGATGAGAAGATTGATGCTGAGAAACCATCTATTGAAGAACCTAAAGAGAAGATTAGACCTTTCAGAGGTAGATTCTTTGGTTGCAATAGATTTAGACACATGAAGAGAGACTGCAGAGGTAATGCCCCTTTTAGAACTTTTTCTGGTTATTACTTTTAACTGTAATGGATATGGGCATAAGAAGACTGAATGCAGAAGACCTAATCAATCTAGATATAGAAAAGACAATGGAAGAGAACCTACAATGAAACCTACATGCTACAAATGTAATAACATTGGGCACATTCCGAAGTACTGTAAGTTACAAGTTAATGAAGAAAGAAGACCTCCTATATGTTACAAATGCAATAATCCAAGACATATAGCAAAGTTTTGTAGGTATAATGGAGTAGATAATAGAAGAACACCACCTCCTATGAATTCACAGAAGAATGGAAATGATACTGGCAAGAGTATTGTAGATGTGAAGAATGATTTTGAAAATTGTTTTAAGAAAGCAGAAGAAAAAAATAGTGGCAAGATTTGGCAGATCAAAGGAACAAGTGAGACTTAAGTTCAGGGAGAGTCAATAGATGCTAGTGAATCTTTGCTTGAAGGTAGCAAGACAGAATCAACCTAATTGGCCGATCATGGCCTTATGGGGAGCATTAGATACAGACATCAAAATTTATCCTGCCCTAAAATTCATCAATTGAGCTCATACGAGCTTATGTGTGAACTAAGCCGACATCATGGATCATATACCTAAGAGTGTACCATCAGCTGACGTGCATATTTTGTTCACGAGATTTAGCAGCCAACTGGATAGTTTGAAGTGAAAATGAAAGTTATAACCTAACTTGTATAAAGTACCATTTGATAACCTATCTATTCACCATTTGACAAAGAGCATGTTGGTACTCCTAAATTTGGAACAAATTTGGAGTGACCATGTATGATTTTCAGACAAGCAAAAGTGAGTACCCTTGAAAATTTGTGTAAGGCTTAGTTCGAGTGATTGAAAAAGATGCCCGGATGATTTTCATAAGGTATAAATTTGGAAAAGGCTTCAATGCCTTTCATTTGACATATGCAGTGGGTCCTAGCTCCTGAATTTCAGTTCTGACATGTTTAGGGAGTAGTCATTTTGAGGGGGTCACCTAATTCTGCACTTTGCTAATTGTCCATTTTGCTGTCCGGAGCCTAATTAGCCTCTGAGTATCTTACACCCGGTTGAATTTCATAAGCCATCACTTTGGTAATGTTTAGCATGCATATCAGAGGGCTTATGTTTTAGTTCTTAGGTCATTCTGAATCCGTTTGATAAGTTTTCATACTTCCCAAACTTGGTTGTTCATGAACTGTCTGCATTTTTGTCCTGCCTAGAAATCTGAATAGCCCGGTTTGACATGTTATAACTTTTGACTAGTTCATCCAACTGAGAAAATTCCTTTTGTACTGTGTCCCAGTGGTCACACACTCCATATTTTCTAGTATGCATATCTTTATGAAATCAGATGACAAGTTTTCAAGAACCATTCTGATAGTGATTAATTCTGACTTCCTGTGTATTCAAGTGCAGAATTGGTAAGTGACCTACTTGGAGGTCTTCAAAATCTATATCCGGGTGAACATTTTGGATAATTGAGTTTTCCCTCATATTGTAAACATAGGAGTGTACCTACCTGAATATTTATAGACTCCTACTGATCCATTTTTCCACTTTGCCAAAGCCTTTCCGTTTCCAGTTTATTAAAGTTTCACTGAAAATGCTAAATCCAAAATTAAATGGCATACTTTGTCCTTTCCCCATTTGTACTCCATTCGATTTCAGACATAATTGAATATAGATTTGCATTATAAACCTAGGAATGAACTCATATGCAGATTCCCAAAATTTGACCAATCCGGTAGATCACTTTTCTTTGCCGATTCCGAACCCAATTTCTGCATATTTTTTTTGTTTTAGTTCAGAAAAGTGTTAAGGTGCTATCTTTGCAGATTGGTATCAGTTCAGAAGTTTGTTTTTAGAACAAGATAATTGAGGGGTCATGTTCTACATATGACATTTAATCAGGCTCTAGAGGTTGAGTCTCTGAAAGAACTCTTTGATGAACCTATGAATGCAGTTTCAGAGGCAGTTTATTCAGTTTGTAGTGCGGAAAAGTGTTAAGTTTCAGAGTGGCCATTTTGAATAAATGATTACTTTCTGTCTAAAAGATTTTTTTGGGATCCGATTGTGGGACCATTGTCATTACATATGAATGTACTATCTAACTTGATGGCAGGGTTTCAGAATATGATTTACTCATTTTGCAATGATCAATCTGAGGGGGATTTGTGGTGATTCAACATTTGCACTTATGTAGTGTTTTAAAGGGACTAAGTTTGCATTGCTATATCTTGTGCCGGAAAATGAATCAGAGGGAGTCCTTTCACATGCATAGTCATTATAAATGAATGAGTCATTTTGTCGAATGCCAGAATCAGGTTACTTGTTTTAGTGAATTTTTCAGGCCAGTCCTGAACGCCAGTTGCCGTAGTTGTGATCAAACTGCATAAGTGTCGAAATGATTATAAATGCCACCAGTTTGTACTTAATGTTCGAAATTTAAAAATATGGAATTGTAGGCAAGAGGCAATAGTGCAGGAGGATGTCAAATGATGCAAGGGGACAATCATTTGCAGTCCATCCGGTTATCTTCCATTCAACATTTTGTCAGAAGGTCTATA
The DNA here is from genome assembly GCA_018584345.1 of Thuja plicata. Classification (NCBI taxonomy): domain Eukaryota; kingdom Viridiplantae; phylum Streptophyta; class Pinopsida; order Cupressales; family Cupressaceae; genus Thuja; species Thuja plicata. The sequence continues at coordinate 483,798 of MU223427.1, read as the reverse complement.
TGTCTGAATTATATTTTAATGCCAGTTGCATTCTCATTAGGGATTGCTTGCAACTACAATGACAGAGGATCTTCCTGAGTATCTTTTATGTTTTGAATGGATGATCACACTATTTTACAAAGGAATCCATTAAGATATCAAAGGGGGTGATATGGTCAATATGTATGGCAGTTTCAAGATTGACTGGGCGCTTTGCAAATGCAGAATGAATATATTTCTCTCATGCAATATACATAAGTTACTACCTTGTGCAAAACCATAGGTTAATGCGCCCAGTTTGGTGGAGTTAATCTTTAGATTTTGAAACATTAAAACAATGTAATGACAAATACAAAGCATGTTCCTACACTAGTAAAGGAAGAAAGGCTGCCAACATTGTTAAATGCATTTAGAATGCAACTCACGCCATGGAAGGAGTAAGCCCGCACTATATTTGAGGGGCAATTCCAATGCAATGGAGCAGGGACCAATGTAATATGTAAATGCTCAGACAATAAAGAAGCCTATGCTGCCAGAGGAGGACTGACCAAAGACTTTAAGTGCATAGTCTTCTGCAAAGAGAAGTTTGCACAGATATTGGGGGATGATGTTTAATATGTTTTGCAGATTTGAAACCAAAGAACAGCCTATGCAAGCATTGAGTAGGGGAGTTTTTAATGTATTTCTCTGCTATCAATCAGCGCAGCAACAACCATAGATAGAGGGTGTGAACTGTTGAATAGAATACTTCCAAGTTAATGCAATCCACAGGCTTGAAGCCACATTCCACAAAGTATTTCCAGCTGATGCGATGAACAGAGGTAAAGCCAGCCTCCCAGCCCTTTTGCGCAGAGTAATATGAGGGTTGTTTTGATTGTTTTGTTTTGAAATTTGCATAGAGTGTATACCATGCAAGTAGCAGAGATTGGAGGGAGGATACAGATTTTAAGCCCAACATTACATTATAACCTGCTTTGCCAATGAATGTGCGATAGCATTCTATGAAGATGTTTGAAGTTTTTTGAAGTTTCCAAGTTAAAATCTGCAAATGTGACACCATACAAAGGGGCACCTTGGCCATTAAAACGTAGTGGTGCTTTCTATTTGCAAGATCACATTGTTATAAATGAGCAGTTCTTTTCATACCCCCAGCAAATATTGAAAATAGTGAGTTTGATATGTCCCACATTGGCTGGGTAGTGGTATTTTTCAGTCTTTATATACAAAAACACTAACTCTATTGGTAAGTAAGAGAGCCCAGAGGCTCTAGGCGAGCTCTTGAGGGCTGGAGGAATGGAGACATGGACAGACCCCATATTTTGAGCCAAATTTCAAAAATGCTTTGAACCCATATGGAGATTTAATCCCACATTCATGCCTCAAGAGAATTTTGAAATACATATAAGCAAAGACACAGACATATAAATTTGAAGAAAGAGGAAGAGGCCATCCACGTGCACCTAGTCATCCAACTGCCTCGGTTTCTGTGCCTAAAATTTGAAGGTAAGTAAATTTTGCAGAAGTGATGATGTGGCATCTGGTTGCATAGTCGCAAAGAGCACTTGGTTGCCCAGTCGCTAGAAGGTCCCAGTCGCCCAGTCGGGAGGCAAGTTGCAGGTAACCGCCAGAATTCAGAGACTTGGCGACTGACCGCTAGCGGTTAGTCACGCAGTCGCGAAACATCAGAGTTGACCGCCGAGACTTGGCGACTAACCGCTAGCGGTTAGTTGTGAAGTAGCCAGATGCCAAGGATAACTGTCGCAACATAGAGATAGCTGTTGGTCGTGCAGTCGCGAGATGAGAACAAGCCGCCGGATGTCTAGTCGCGAGGTCGCCCAAGGTTGAAGGTAGAGTTGAAAATTGCTCGCGACTTTGATTTCTTGATTGTCGCATGGTCGCTGGATGTAACTGAGGTGAAAGGTGACTTAAGCACAGTTTATAACAGCGAATAAGAGGGTGCCACTTGTCGAAATCTAGCGATTTCTGGGAAAAATATGCATAAATCTAAGATTTTCAAAGACTTTAAAATGTGCATAGTGTTAATTTTAACAGGGAATTTAATAGTTTTATTGCAAATTTTATATATTTATTCCCGGAGGGTTGTTTGAAAATAGTTGAAGGCAGAGGGTTTTGCCAGGGAGATCAGATTTGGGGTAAGAAAAGAATGATTAAATTTGCATAGAATGAAACAAATATGTTTATTTGTTTTTAAAGACTTGACAATTGATTCTATGGGAAGATATTTATCAGAGGATAAATCAGATATTCAGAGGGAAATAGTATCAGATTTTCAAAGATATTTTACAGATGAGATCAGATTTGGTGGACTTCTTAGTGGAAGAATGGAAGAGATATTTTAAAGATATATCAGATATTTTCTCAGACAAGTGGAGTTGAAAATTGATTAAATTAATCAGATATTTTGAAAAGAAGGAATTGGTGCAAATCAAATTTGAAGAGAAGGATAGGTGTTGGTTAGACAGAATTTTTAGGGTTTCTTCTCTTCTATATCTTTCTTTCTTTTCTCAGTTGTAAGGGTTCCTTTCCTCTGCTCTGTTCTGGTTTTTTCCTATAGATGCCCAGAGTAGGTCCCTGTTGGTCTTGTGGAGATTTTATTGTAAGTTATACTTTGGTATCTTTGTATATTCATCAAAGCTTATTGTCTAGATGTGTTGAAGCAAAATACAGTGTGGTTCTCCCTCTTTCATATTATCTTGTCTCTTTGCATTCTGTTTGTGCTCTAGTGTGTTTCACCTGTAAGGCATTTGAAATACACCAGCTACAAGGTAGTTTGTTTAATTATTTATGAGTTCCTTTCAAGGAGAGGACTAATTTTCATAGATAATTTCAGAGAGCAAAAAATTCTGATAAGGATTTGATGCAGATGTATGTATATGAGATGATAGTTTGTAAGGCACTCTATCTCAGCCACATGTAGTTTGTAAGGCACTCTACAATCTCTATTAGTTTATCTTTGTTGATTCATGTTTTCATTGACTCTTTGCCCAAGGGATAGGCACTGGTCTAGAGTATAGTTTGCAGTCTGTTCCTCATCCAATATCAAAATTAGTTCAATTAAACATACTTTTGTTACTGAGAACAAATGAGCTGAACTCATAAGGATTTGTATCAGCAGGATACTATTCAGTTTGTTAATCCCTTGAAGAGTGGATCATTAGGTTATCCCTCCTACAATAAAAGGAAGAAGGATGAAAATCCTTGTATCACTGATTTTTGTTATATTCAAGACCATAGTTTGTATGGCTAAATCTTGCATCTGGTTATGCTTGGTCATTTGCAAGATGATTTATAAGTTGGTTTAACAAAGGTACATAGCAAATTAGTTTCCACACTATAACATACTGTGTAAACAAAAATCATAAAAGGTAAAACCTGCCTGAGTATATGTGGAGCTCAAAAACGAAGAAGGACCTTATCCAGTCCTTAGCAAGTAGGCTTTTCTTGTTCCTGAATCAGTATTAGAATGCATAGTGTTCAAATAGACATTTCAAGCACTGTGGTTCATACAAGAAAAATCCCTAATAGAGTGATCTAAGGAGATCAAAGAGAAGAAGCATTCAAGCTATTCTACATTTTCCGTGTGTTATTGATTGGAGCGTAACTTTCAGATTTCTGCAGAGAAAGGTATTTTACATCATCTAAGATATGGATGCACCTGTCATTTTTGATTTTGTTGATCATGCTAGATACAAATTCAAGAAACATCCATATAAGCCTTGTGAAGGAGATTCGGAAGGAGCATTTTCACAAACCCCACATGGCGTATTACACGTAGAAGACATTAGGGCTTACATACATTGTAAGTATGATACATTGGGAGACAATGATATACTCACTAAAATGGAAGATATGATTGAGGAAGGAATCACGAAGGAAGAATTCAAACACATTAGTCCATTGAGAATAATGAAGATTATGGATTTATGCGAGTTAAATGAAAACAAATGGTTCAATATATTGATGAGCAGAGTTCATGATCAGTTCATATGGATTGGTGACCAACCTGTGAAGATTTGTAGTGACCTACTTCATGAGATCACTTGATTAGAGAACATTGGTGTTATACATATTATGGAGAAGCATGTGAAGAAAGAATTCAAAACCCTTACACATTCTAAATGAGATAGGAGGGAAATGACAGTAAGCAACATCTTTCAGAAAGATGTGAGATTGATTGCCATGATGCTCAGATACAAATTCTACAACAGTAGCAGACCTAACTTTGTGTCTGCTGGAGTAATCATGATGGATTGGAGAATGGTAAAGGAAAACATAAAATACAACCTATGCGAAGGCTCAACAATTTCTGAAGAATGTGAAGCTAGTGAAGAAGGATAAAAGTAAAACCTTCAGATTTAGTTTTTTATTGATGCATATGTTCATTCACATTAAGCACAAGTTTCCTAGTTTACATCCTAGTGTTTGGAAGTATGGAGTACCCATTGGAATACTGATTTCATAGAGATAAAAATAAAAAAATACTACTTGGGTAGACAGATAATTATTTTCCATGATCAAAATTCTATAGAAATAGATGAAGACAAGATACAAGTTACATGAGGACATTGTGGAAAAATACAAGGATACAATCTGTTTCATGGTTGGAACTGATTGTGTATGTTTTGAAGAAGTTACACCTAGGAAGAAGTGGTGCTACCCCATGGGTTATGAAGTGAGTTCTGAAATACTCACCATGCAAGTAGAACATGTTCTTGCATTAGAAGTTGACACAACAGAAGAAATATGGGGAACCTATGAAGAAAAATCAATAAAGGTAAAAGAGGAATAGTTTAGAGGACTAAGGAAAAGGAAAATTGCTAACCTTATTCATGATTGTGGCATACAAGCTAGACTAACAGAAGAGGAATTGAAAGAAATAAAAAGAAAGATGGAAGAGAGATCTCTTGGAGTAACAACTTGAAGTACTGATACCCCTATCATTCCTGAGGTAGTTATGGTAGATAGTCCTCTTCCTCCACAACAACAAATAAAAAAAGAAAAGGTTGTCACTCCTAGAGTCACAAGATCAAGCAAGCCTAAAGAGAAAAGAACATCTGGAGAAGAGAAGAAAACATAAAAACATATTTGGAAACCTAATATGAAGATGCTAGAGAAAAGAGCAATTGAACAAGGTAAATTGGTTTCAATTGATAAATAGTATGACAGATATGAGGAATCAGACAAGCTGAAGATTGAAGATACTTTGATACAAAATTTTCTTACCTTCAAGAAGAGCCTTCTAGAAATTGAAGGAAGTGTACCCAAAGATCTATATGCAAATTGGAGAGGAGAAAACAATTTGCATAGATTGAGGATGATCAGATCAAAAATAAGGAAATTAATAACATGATGCATGTGTTATCAGTACAAGAGAGATATAATATTCAAAGAACTAAGACCTTTGTTGAGAACAAATGTTAGACTATTGAAGATCATGGGAGGGAGGTATGATGAAGTGACTGAGGAAACTTAGAAGGCATTAGAGAAGATTCTAATGAGCTCTACTTGTGGAAAGCCCTCGCCTCCTAAAACAACATCGCCCACACAATTGGGAATGGGTGAAATACCTAAGGTGACAAAGACCTCTACAGAGAAGAATGAAGAAGATCCTCCACCAAATTTCTATGTCTTTGGTGTGGCAGTGACCCTTGACCCCTCAAAGGATGAGAAAGACCCATTTGTAGGAAATTTGAACACCTTTGTTGCAAATGAAGTAGAATAGAAATAGGAACTTGAACATAAAAAGGATGATGAACAGAAGATAGAATAACAAAGAGTTAAAAATAAATAAGTAAACTCATCATGTATTTAATTGTTGGCAAGCACTGATGTAAATGTGGATAGCATGGATAAAGTTGAATTAGTAAAGCTGGCATTCACCACATTAAACAAAGCAAAGGAAAGATCTGAACAGAAAGGAGATAAAAAAATAAAAGTAATCTCAAGAGCTATTGATACTGTGAATAAATTGCTTCCAGTACCTATTGTTTTCTAGCACAAAGATGACAGTGAAAACTTGAAGATTACACTTGATGAATTTGATGGTTATTATGAAAATTTGCTGAAGATTGTAGAAGAGAAGGCTGAGAAGACATATTCAGAGAAGAAACTGATAAAAGTCTACAAGTCCATTTCATGGGACTTTGGCATTGTAAATTTTTTTTTGACAAATGCAAACAATTGCATTGGACATGGGAGAAAACTGTTTGGCTATTACATGAATCCAGTTAGACACATTCAGAATGTTGAGGATATTATTGCCAAGGATAGAGAAACTTTGAATAGCTTGATGGACGGTTGTGAAACATCTTCACAATTCACAACAAAACTATATACAAAAGTTACAAGGATATTTCCCAAGCTCAGTGTATTGGATAATGAGAAAGGGAGAGTATTAAGTAGATTCAATTTGCTGAGGAGCTTTATTACTCTGAAATTATCCATACTTGAGGCTCATCTCTCAAATTTAGAGAAGGCTACAGATTCATTGACCAAAGGCTTTCCCACAGAGTTTAAAGAAGCTAAAACTAAATCATTTGCAATAAATGGTTTGATTCACATCAATCAGATTTTGTTCAAGACATGGAGCACAAAAGTAAAGATTTTGGAAGATTCTTTTCAGGATGTTCTGAAATTGTTAAGCAGGAAATAAGACCTATTGTTTTATATGCACGTTTGTAATTATTGTCAAAGAGGGAGAAGAGAAGAAAAAAAAATGATGTTGAAAAAGAGAAGGAGAAAGTAAAAAAAAGATATATAAAAGAAAGAGAGAAAAATATGGAGAAGAGATAAGGAGAAGAAGAAACAGTTTTGTTTGGTTGGAACACTTAGATATTTTTTTGTTAAGTTTTGCCATCAATGCCAAAGGGAGAGATTGTTGGAAAGTGATCTATTTTGGTAAATGTGATTCAATTTTTGGTTGTCATTTATGGCAACGCATCTGGGTTTAAGATTGATTACTTTGAAGTTAAGTTTTGCTGATTTAGAAATTGACTAAGTATAGTAGCAATGATACAAAAGTATTTTGGATGTTGAAGACAGAGATCGATTAATTAGGGAAAGCAAACTTAGATGAAGAGAGTATGGAGTATGTATGACCTCCACCTAAGATTGATTTGGATTTTTAAGTTTATGATGAGTTACAAGGATATGAAGATAGATAGACTGTAGAAGAACAATGATACAGAGCAGTTGGACAACAACGAAGACTGAGGGAGTATGACTTGGACTCCAGAAAATTGAAGTTGTATTTTGGTTGTGGATAGTCTATACTTTGACTATGCAAGAGAAACCACTATGCATTTAATGTTTACTATATTAAATGTATTTTTTATTGAAGGCTAACTTAGTATTATTTTTCATAATCATATAAAGAGCCAACTTTGTAAAGTTATGAGATATGTATGTAAGATATTTTTGGTAAAGATTATGTATGGATGTGAATGTGAGTTTAATAGGTATTTGAAAGGGTAGAAATGTGAATTACAGAGTAGAGAATGGTAGAGCTATAAAGGAACTATCAAAGAATTTGTGATGCTTCTTTTGTTCATGATTGAGAACCTTTTGTAACATAATTACATTGTAAGAGCTGTAAGCTCAGAAGCCCCTAATAGGGTGTTGTGAACCTTTAATAGGGTTGTTATTCCAACAAGGAAATGTACTATGTAATATTTAGGTCCTAACAGGGCTAGGTCTCCTTACAAGTGCATTATAATTTAGTACGTGCTTGTGGGTATCATCCCTATCAGGGCTTTCCCTTAGCCAGGGTTTCCTCGTAAACAAATCTTGGTGTTATGAGTATTGTGTAATTTGTTTATGTTATTTACTTTACTGCAAATGTATGGTTAATGTTTAAGTGGTTGAAGAATTAATTTAAAGTTCTATTATATTGATTCATCGCCCCTCTCAGTATAATCCAATCCTAACAATATATTCCCTTTCTATGCATGGGTGATAGGAGAGACAAGCTACTAAAAGAGAAGATGCATGTTGCGCATGGAGGGGAGTGGCATGCTGCCCGTGGGGAGAAGTGGCTCCCTATGTGTGGAGAGTAGTAGTGTGGGGTGAAGGGAGGGAGTTGGAAGCTCCCAAGGGTGAGTAGTATGGAGACCTTATAGGCGTTGAGGAACATGTGCCAGGATGATATTGCCAAGGAAGCATACCACCATAACCTGCGTTGCAGTATGCTTTGTCATATGGAGCACCTCCATGTAAAGAATGTGGCATAGGGGGCCATGGTAAGTTTAGCTTTTTATTGACTAGAGACATACCACTGTCATCATTGTCTCTGGATACATTATTATTTGTAGACTGTGTATGAAAATAGGAAAAATCAGAATCAAAGGATTGAGTTATGGATGGAATTGGGGCTAAAACAAAGGTGGGTGTCATGTGCTAAGGATGCATTATATTATAGCCTTGGTAGGAGATGTGAGGAAAAATAATGCCATTATTGGAAATATCAAACAAAGGAATATGTTCATAATCATGTGTTTCTTCTGACAGAGCTAGAAACACTATTTCATTAAAAACTACATCTTGACTTCTTACAATTTTCTTCTCAATTGGATCCTACATGGGAAAACCAAACTGATCTTCTCCATAGCCTACAAATATACATCACTATGATTTTGAGTCTAATTTACTCCTCTTCTCCTTAGGAACATGAACGAATGCCTGACAACCAAACACCCGAATGTGAGAGTAAGAAATTCTCTTTCCCATCCATTCTTCTTCTAGAATACCAAAATTCAATCGAGATGAGGGACTACAATTGATTATGTAAACAATAGTATTACATGCTTCTGCCCAGAATTCTTTGCTCAAACCAGTATTAGAAAGCATACATATAGATTTCTCAAGAATGGTTTGATTTAGTATTTCTGCTGCCCCATTTTCTTTTGGAGTATATGGGACAACCTTGATTTTACGAATACCATAATTTGCACAAAATTATCAAACTCCAAAGAACAAAATTCACCCTCATTATCCATCTTAGGCATTTTATTTTATGGCCACTTTGATTTTCAACAACTGCTTTGAAAATTTTAAATTTTGAAAACACTTTAGATATATTGGTTAACCAATTGTTCTTCAACTATAATATTTTATATAAGATTTTATACATGCACATCTAATAAGACACACAAAAATAGTCATGGAGATCATACTATTGTTGAGTCATAAAACCTTTATTTGTGACTAATATTATCTTATCACTTTGATCATATGGGACCAAGTGACCTATGAGCTATCTTTGCATGTATCTCTTTATTTTTTATATGCAAAGGTATGCTATATTCCACATTTCTCAGAATCTATCCCATACTTTTTAGAATGTACTATGTATTGTTTGGATTGGGTTTAAATTTATTTATTAATATTTTAACTTGACCCAAAGTTCAAAATTTAATTTTTCTATAATTAGTTTAACTGTGAATTTATTTTGGATTGAGATAGAAGTTTGAGGAAACTTTCATTTAATACAAGCGACTTCTTAATCCATTTAAGTGCAATTTATATATTAAATTTTGGAGTTGGAATGTTTTAGAGTAATTTCTAATGCATCACCTTGTTAGTCTATTGCATCTTTTAGTCTAATGATCTATTTCTATCACTCTGGAAAATCTGCAACCCACAACACCTCACTATTAGTGCTCTCATTATTCATCTCTGGAAATATATTATTGTTTAGAATCCCTTTACAAGTGTTTTTGTATTTTTTCAGGAATCCTATGATAGTGGAAACTAAGGTGTTTGTAGACGTCTCATTCTTCAAGTAGTGCAAGATGGAATTTTTTGTATTTATTATAGTAGATTTTGCAAATCAAGTGAATGCCAATCTTTTCTGATGATGCTTGCAGTGTGGTGAGAATTCATGCATCACAACTTGCAATAAATGATAGCACTAGTTTCTACTTTGCCTTGATAGATGCTCTTCAACACACTGGGGACTTATAATTTGATGACTCGATTCAAAAAGGGCCCTTGGAATATTTCCCTTTTGATGTTCATTATCAGTCTAGGAAGAAACACTTGCAACTTGAAAAGGATGATGATGATGATGACATAAAACATCCTCTTAATTAACATCCCTATCACACTAACCAATATATTGAGTTCATCTCAGGGTCTCTCTTTATCTATAAAAAGGATGTGCTTGTCTCAATAATGTATGTATGTCATCATATCATAAATAAAAATATTATTTTTGAAGTGCATTTTCTTTTTTTATTATCATGCCTTCCCAAGAAGTACTTCTTTCATATACATAACTTCTCAAATAGTCTAATTATGTTGCATGGAAGACCAAGATGAACACAATTATTTACTTTGAAGAGTTATGGGAGATTCTTACAAGCACCACCACACGTCCCAATGATATTGATGAATAACATAAGTTTGATAAGGCTAATGGAAAATATTGGATGTTAATTACACTCAGCATCTCTCATGAGGTCTGACCACACGTTTAAGATGTCATAACATAAAATGTAGTCTAGGAAGGTCTCTCCAACATCTAAAAGGTGAAGAACCAAATGAAGTGTTTTCATCTCCAATCCATGTTGCATACACTTAAAACGCAAGCTGGTGAGAAAGTTGAAGATTTTTATGTTGAGTGGTTGTACTCCATGCAGTGTTTCTTGCACTTGGTGAGAAGGTGGAGGATGCATTTCTTGTCCCAATTAACTTGAGTGCTCTTCCTTCCAAGTTTTGGAAATTTCTCAGCACATTGAATATTACCAAATATAAGGTGTCCTTTGAAGAGATCACTTGAACATGCTTCAACAAGAAGAGGTCATTCAGTCTTTACAAGATGATCTTGAAGAAAAAGTGGTGATCTCTAAGAATTAGTGTAGATAAATATCTCGTAAGGGACCCTCTAGAAAATCCACCTCAGTGGTAGTGGATGCCTCCAAACATAAATTCATGGTGTTGTATTTTTTATACCGACACACATGATAATTATTATTGTTTGTATAATGGCATTGCAAAAGGAAATTATAGCAAGGAAGGCTCATCTAGTTGTAGTCATATTTGACATTTGAGAGGGTATTTTATGACACAACATGAGAATAAATATGATGTAGCTTCTAATGAGGATATTCCAGATACTACAAATTATGGTGTCAATAATAAATTAGTTCTTTTCTCCCAAGCTTCTCAATCCTCAAGAGATATTGGGTTGATTAACTTTGGTGCCAACAAACATATCACTGAAAAAGGGTTGTTTGATTCTCTAACTACTAAAGCAATTGAAGATCTCAATCAAATAAATGATGATAATGAATATGTGGAAAAATGCATTTCTATTGTCACCATCCCTCTTAGTAAGAGTAGTTGTTCTCTCACTATGGACCTCTATGTTCCAAGTTTTAAAACCAACCTTTTATTTGTCACTCAGCTTTTGAATCATAAAATTAAGGTGAAATTTTATGTGAAATATGGTTTCAAATCTTGTCTCATCACTTGAGATGGAATGGTTATTTCTTGAGGTTTTAATAAGGGTTATCTACTTTCCCTTGATGTTGTCTCCTCTATATTTTCTCTTTGTACCTATACAGTAGAATCCACTTCTCTCTCGCATTACACATATGGACATTTCTTAATGTCCCCATCAGTTGAGTTCCTAGGAGATGGTAAGAGGTCTCCTTCCTATCCCTTCTTATTTTCCTACATATTATGGCTATCTTGCAAGAAAATAACATTGAGATCCTCTCAATTCCAACACCTACCACATCTTAAAGTGTCTTGTGGTTATACATATTGATACGTGCAAGGGTATAAATGATGAACTATAAGTAATTAAATATTTGAAGATGATAAGTTGATGATAACCAAGATGCAAAAGTAAATGTAAGACATTAAATTAGTTAATGTATTGTATTTTCATTGATGTCAACTTGATATAATCTGATTGTTCATACACATATTGTCATAGAATTGAAGATTTGAAGAGACAAAGTTTATGTTATCGGTAAAACATAAAAAGCCAATGTACACCAAGTGACAGTAAACACTGATAGGAAATGCCCACTCTCAGCCAGAGAACACCAAGTAGTTCACAGTGTATATCGAGCATCGTAGTAACCGAGTATAACTGAAGTTGTTACCAAGGACAACTGGAGTCAATGACCAAGCTAACTGAAGTTGATCACTGATCTGAATTGAAGATAAAGAATGATAAAAGAACTTAGCTAGCAAGAGCTATATTTAGAGTTAACTGATTGACTTCTTTATTCTTATTGATAAGTTGAAATAAAACAAAGAAGAGATTTAAAGAACATATAACAAAGAGAGATTTGTGGAATAAATTTGAAGGAGAGCTTTATGAATTAAAGCAAGCATGATGAGCTTTATGGATAAAGAAAGTGATCTATGATGAAAATAAGAAGATTGAATGATGAAATCATGTCTATATAAAGAGACAAGGAATTCATTATGTAGAGAGGAATGGTGAATATAATTCTGGTGAAGATAGAAGTCTTCGTGCAAAACTGGTCATACAGGCTGAAGAATAGAGCCAATAAATTCTGCAGACACCAAGCAATAGAAGCAAGAGCATTCACCGAGTAGAAAGAAGAAAGAAGGGGAGTAAAGGTATTGAAGAGAATATTGACTAGAGACTTATTATGGACTAACAATAGATCTGAAAATTTGCAAGTTAAAATTGTATTATTGAACAAATCATTTATTGTTTCAGTTTAACCATTGATTCATAAAATCTCAACCGAGTGGAATTTAACCATCCTTATTGTATTGAGATACTCAAGAGTATCAAAAGGTTTTCTTGTTGACAACATAGAGAATACAAGGTCAAAAGACAAACTGTTAGTTGTGAATCCTTTAACAAAATTGCACTTAACAGTGTGTTAGTAACCTTTAACAGGGTTGGCTCTTCACCGAGCTCACTTCAGAAGAGTAAACATTTTGGGTTACCATTCCCAAGTGGGTTTTCCCTTAACATAGTTTCCACATTAAAATCCATGTGTCAAATGTGTATATGGTTCATTGCTTTGATGTTTTTCTTTACACATTACTAAAATTGGATTAGTCAGTAAACACTACGTTTAATTGTTGCTACTCGATAAAGGCTAGAAAAAGATAAACAACATATCTTACTGAGCAGTATATATTTGTTTGAATTATATAAGGCATACACCTTCAAGGACTGAGAGATAACTAGATGATATTATATTTATGATATAAGTTTTGGTTAGATTATTGGAATTATTATTAAGGCCACTGATTCACCCCCCTCTCTATTTATTATAACAATTGGTATCGGAGCTTTGGTGCGTGGAAGAGAGTTTAAAGACTCAAGCTAAAGATCACAAGATGAGTAAAAGGGATGTGCCTAAGTTTAACAAAGACAAATTTGCATCATGGAAAAGCATGATAAGACTTCATCTATCAGGTATTGGAAATGATGTCACACAATATTTGGATACTGAATATGTTGCACCTACTGGACCTCTAACTGTTGATCAATTGAGAGAGAAACATGAAAATAATTCTATGATGATAGAACTTGCTTCTTCACTATCCGATGCTGAATTTGAAGATGTCAAAACATGCACCATTGCAAAGAAAATGTGGGAAAAACTCAAGCTAGTACATGGAGGAGACACCAATGTGTTGAGAGCTAAAGCTGAAATCCTAAGAGGAAAGTTTGATGATCCAAGAATGAAAGAAGAAGAGAACATCACTCAGTACAATAGTAGTATCAAATAAGATTTTAATGCTATCCGAGGAGTAGGAGGAGTACTTGAGGAGGAAAAAGTGGTAAGTAAAATTTTGAGAACCTTACTCCCTGTTTATGCTATTAGAGTATATGTAATTCAAGAAATGAGAGCAGTAGAAAATAAAAATGTTACTCTTGATAGTTTGATTGGTAGACTTATTTCATTTGAGATGAACAACTATGACAACAATATATTACCAACTATTGAGTCTGCATTCAAATCTTCTCTGAAAATAAGAAAATTTAGTCATAAACACACTATGAGAAATGATAGTGAAAGTGATAGTGATGAACACGAACTTGATGAAATTGAAGCACTAATGGCTAGAGGATTACAAAGAGGTAAAGGAAGATACACATGTAAATTACCATTGGTCTATTTTAATTGCAAAGAGATTAGACATTTTTCTGCTAGATGTCCTAACAAGAGAGAGCATGAAAGAAACAATGATAAATATTATAAAAATAAGTTTGATATAAGTGATGACTGAGAGTACAGAAGAAACTGACACTCTGACAGAAGAGATAATTGAGACTAGAATGACAAAGGAAAGAAGGCTTGTTACTTAGTTGAGAACAAACCTGAAAATACTAACACCAATTCTGATGAAGATGTTGAGGTAGTATTTGTTGCTATGAAGGATGATTTAGATGAAGAAGAAATTTACTTGAAACTGCACTCATATCTAAAGTTAGCAAAAATGATGTCTAGATTATTGATAGTGGTTTCTCTCACCACATGACTAGAGATAAAGAAAAGTTTGAAAAGTTTGAATATTATAATGGTGGATCAGTTAGGACGGGTAATGACTCACCTTGCCCAATTGAAGGAAAAGGAACCATCATGTTGAATAATCTAATCATATAGAAAAATGTATATTGGGTGAAAGGACTTAACTATAATCTATTTAGTGTTTCACTGTTGAATAACACAGGACACCAAGTGGCATTTGAGAACAAAAAGGAAAAGATATATAATGGAATAGGAAAGTTAATCGGTACTGGTGAACAAACAAAAGGTAACCTACTCTATCTTGATAATATTGAGACCACTTGTTTATTAGCTAGAAATGAAGAAATTTGGTTGTGGTGTAAAAGGTTATGTCATGTGAATTTTAACAACATGGTTAGGATAATCAAGAAAAAAAAATAAGGGGCTTACTAAGTATGTCAAAACATGACCATGTCATGTGCAAGAATTGTCAAAAAAGAAAAATGACAAAGTCTAGTTTCAAGAGATAAACCTACACATCTAATGTTATTCTATAATTAGTCCATACTGACTTATGTGGACCAATGAGAACAGAGAGCTATTATGGTGATTGATACTTCATTCTATTTGTTGATGACTATTCTAGAATGATGATTGTTATGTTCTTAAAAGAGAAATCTAAAGCATTCAAGATGTTCAAATGGTATAAAGATAAAGTTGAAAAACAAAGTGGAAGAGAACTAAAATGTCTAAGATCAGATAGAGGAGGAGAATTTATTTCTTATGAATTCCCTAACTTTTGTAATGAGCATGGGATTACAAGACAGGTTTCTGAACCAAGAACACCACAACAAAATGGGATTTTTGAAAGAAGGAATAGATTAATTGTTGATTATGCCAGGATACTGATGATTGAAAAAGGCATCACACAAACATTCTAGAGAGAAGCTATAAGTACTACTGTCTACACACTAAACCGAGTTCAATTGAAGAAAGACACCAATAAGACACCTTATGAGCTATGGTATTGATACACACCAAATGTGAGTTACTTTAGAATATTTGGAAGTCAATGTTATATATTTAAAGATGATAGAAATTGGAAACTTGACTCTAAAAGTGATGAAGGAATATTTCTAGGATATTCTACCAAACGCAAAGCTTATAAATTTCTTAACAAATCTTCTAACAAAATCATTGAAAGTGCAAATGTTAAAGTGGATGAATTTGCTGAGAAAAATGATGAAGAAAGAAGAAAGGAACCAGAAGATTACAATAGATTTGTCTACATTGATGAACCTGACACCTTTCCCGAGCAATAGGGTAACATTACCAAGTGACATAACAATGCAACCAAGCAACAGGATACACACACCGAGAATCAGGAAAATGCTCACAATGCTGAACCGAGTGATAATGAAGATCAAAATGAAGGTCAAGATGATGATCAGAATGAGGAACAAAGATCTGAACCTGTACTTGATAAATATGTCAGAAGACACCATCCACATGACCAAATCATTGGAGATAAAAGAGCTAGAATGAGAACAATAAGTAAGTCACTTAACACTAGATGTTTGATTTGTGATTTTGAGACTAAATCTGTTATTACTACACTTGAGAATCAAGAATGGGTTAGTGAAATGAATGAAGAGATTGAAAAGATTGAGAAGAAAAAACATGGACATTAGTGCCTTGAATGAGTGACAAAAATTCTTTTGGTACCAAATGGATTTTCAGAAACAAACTGAATGAGAATGGAGAAGTCACAAGGAACAAAGCAAGACTGGTATGAAAAGGGTATGCACAAGGAGAAGGTATTGAATATGGAGAAACCTTTGCACCCATTTCTAGAATAGAAGGAGTAAGAATTATAATTTCTTATGTTGCTTTCAAAGGATTCAAAGTATACCAAATGGGTGTTAAATCTACATTTCTAAATGGAATACTAGAGGAGAAGGTATACATTGAACAACCTGAAGGGTTTGTTGATCCTAACAAGAGGAACATGGCTTGTAGACTACACAAAGCCTTGTATGGATTGAAACAAGCACTGAGAGCATGGTATGAAAGACTTCACTCTTATCTTATTAGTATTAGATTTTTTAGAGAAAGTGATAACAGTAATTTGTATTTGAAAGGAGAAACTGATGATAAGATTTTGATTGCTGAGATATTTTTTGATGATATCATATTTGGAGGTAATGATATTCTATGAAAATCATTTGCTAATGAAATGAGAAAAGAATTTGAGATGTCAATGTTTGGAGAGATCAAATTTTTTCTTGGTGTTCAGATTCTACAACAGAAAGAAGGCATCTACATCACACAATACAAATACATCAAATAAGTTTTGAAGATATTCAAAATGGAGGATTCCAAACTAGTTGGAACACCTAGGGAAACATGATGCAAATTGACAAAGGAAGACAAGACAACTGAGGTAAATTAGACCTTATACAGATCTATGATTGACAAGATAATTTATGTTGTACACACTAGACCATATATATCACATACAATTGGTATAGTTGCAAGATTATCTACTAATCCCAAGGAATCACACATGACTGCGGTTAAAATAATTCTAAGATATCTAAATAATATCGAAGACTATGGTTTGTGATATAATAAAGAAGGAAAATTTGAGCTACAAGTTTATACCAATGCTGATTGGGCTGGAAATATAGACGATAGAAAGAGCACTATAGGAGGAGAATTTTTTTATGGGTGACAGACTTGTCACATGGATAAGTAAAAGGAAAGGATGCATATCACAATCAACTGCAAAAGTAGAATATGTGGTTTCTGCTAAAAATTGCTCTAACATTGTATGGATCAAGCAATTATTGAAAGGTATGAATATGGAAATCCTTGACCCAGTAATTATCTATTGTGATAATACAAGTGCTATAAAAATCTCAAAGAACCCTGTGATGCATGCTAAGACAAAGCACATATCTATTAAGTATCATTACCTGAGGGGAAAAGTACAAGAGAAAGAGGTGATACTAGAATATGTACAATCTAAAGAACAATTAGCAAACATATTCACAAAACCATTGCCAAAATATACATTTGAGTACCTGAGGAATAAACTAGGGGTTCGACCCTTTTCTACTAGTCACTAAGCTGACTAAGAGGTTGCATCAACCCACACATTATCAGAAGATTAATGATGTTGATGCAAGCTAAGATATGGACTATAATGACATGTCAGTACAAGAAGGTACTTATCTGAAACACACCAGAGATATTGTTTGGTTACTATAGAGTTGTATTGCTGATGGAAAGGAGATTCATTGATATATTTTTATTTGGAATTGTTGTCAAAGGGAGAAAAGTATTCAATGAAATGTCTATCATGATCATACAAATGGAGAGAAGAAACATATCCATCATGGAGAAGAAAACCAGTCAAAGGAAGAGAAAAGATCAGAGAAAGATGTTTCTACAAAGGGAGAGAAAGATCCAAGAAAGATTCAAAGAAACAACCATCCCTCCAAGGGAGAGAATTGGAGAAAAGTTAACACTCCATATATATCCAAAAAAGGGATAATAAATTCTACAAAAAAGAGAGAGACAAAAGTAGAAGATAGAATTGCTACACCTATCCATAGAAGGGAATGAAGAAAGGGAGAGCACTCTGCAAGAATAAAATCTAAGCTAGAAGAGCTTACCGAGATTCAGATATTTGAATTGGTTATAGAAACAATAAGTTTGGTATGGGGTAATACCACAATAGTGGGTTACACTTTTCGGGAGGAAGGAATTCACCCTGAAAAGCGTGGCCCATTAAAAAATGCTTCATACTTTCGATCAGAACAACTAAAAAATTTTGATTAGAAGTGAGTACTTTCGATTGAAAGTACCTAAAATGGGTACTTTCGATCGGAAGTTACTTTCGATCGAAAGTACCTAGTTACTTTCGATCGAAAGTAACTTGGTTACTTTCGATCAAAAGTAAATAGGTTTTTTTTGGCAGAATAAAACCCGCCGAAACAGTCATTTTGACTGTTTCGGCTGGGTTGAAAGTGATAGGAGAGAACAATGGGCTTCCATTTTATCGAACGTCTTTATCAGGTTTTTCACATTTATAATTTGCATATTTTATTGTTTTATAATATATATTGTTTGTATATATGCATTATAATTTTTTATATATATATTGTTTGTAAATTTGTATATATATGCATGTATATGTGTATATATGCATGTATATATGCATATATGTGTATATATATATATACATGTATATATGCATATATGTGTATATATATGCATATATGTGCATATATATGTGTATAATGTGTATATATATATATGTGTGTGTGTGTGTGTATGCATATATATATGTGTATATATGCATATATGTGTATATGCATATATATGTATATATATGCATATATATATATATATCTCTATGTGTGTGTACATACATATGCATATATGTGCATATATATGCATATATGTGTATATGTATGTGTATATATGTGCATATATGTGTATATGTATATGCATATATATATATATGTGTGTGTGTGTGTGTAATTTATGCATATATAATATATGCATATATGTGTGTATATATATATGTGTGTGTGTGTGTATATATGCATGTATGTGTATATATAAATGCATATATATGCATATATATGTGTGTGTGTGTGTGTGTATATATATGTATGTATAATATTATATGTGCATATATGCATATATAATATATATGCACGCGCGCGCACACACACACACACACACACACACACATATATATGCACATGTGTATATATGTGCATATATATGTAGATGAAAACAAAATTAAACATTGAACTCTAGATTGAACCATATATATATATGCACATGTGTATATATGTGCATATATATATATATATATGCATATATATATGTACATATGAAAACAAAATTAAACATTAAACTCTAGATTGAACCCTAACCTTGATTCTAAATTGAATTACACATTAAAACATTTTGAACTCTAAACTTAACACTCA
>MU223427.1:439823-458862 GCA_018584345.1 Thuja plicata | reverse complement strand
AATTTTGAATTAATTAGGTCTATGTTTTTTGACGTGCATTAGATGTAGGTTTTTTATCAAATATAAACTTCCAGGTTTGACATTCAATGAAAAATAGTAGAAAATAGAAAAAAAATTTGAAAAATAACAGTGCACTCCGATTTCGAGTCTTCTATCTATAAAAAAAATAAAATTGAATTTCGATAAATACACAACAAGTTATAAGCTATGCAGTCAAGGTATGTCAAAATTATAGTTGACTCTACTTCAAACATTCATAAAATATGAAATAATCATGATAATGTCATCAAACTAATTGCATGCCCTTCATATGGATGTTACAAAACCAAATTCAAAAGAAGCACATTGATATCTATTTTAGAAAAAAAGTTATGTTGTACGAAGTCATTGTACCTTTTTGAAAAAGACATTTTCAGCAACATAGCAGTTTTAGTGGGAGAAAAAAAAAACCATTAAAATCAATTCAAAAAAAAATAAAAAAATATATTTAGAATCTAGACAAAAAATACTAAAAGACTCTAGTTTACTTCATCTTCCGATTTCAAATAGTTTAATGAAAATATGCATCCGAATGTGAAATTTTTTCTCAAAATGTAGAGTTCAATGTCCGTTTAGGCAAAAAAGTGTAACCCACTATTGTGGGATCACCCTGTGATATAGAATATTTCATATTGTGTTGATATTGTGTTTCCATCAATGCCAAAGGGAGAGATTGATGAACTATAACCGATTAAATGTTTGAAGATGATAAGTTGATGATCACCGAGATGCAAAAGTAAATGCAAGACATTAAATCGGTTAATGTATTATATTGTCATTGATGTCAACTTGATATAATTTGATTGGTCATAGATGTATTGTCATAGACTTGAAGATCTGAAGAGACAAAGTTTATGTTATCGCTAAAACATAAAAAGCTAGTGTACACCAAGTGACAGTGCACACCGACGGAAAGAGAACACCGAGAAGTTCACACTGTATACCGAGCACCACGGTAACCGAGCACAACTGAAGTTGTTACCAAGGACAACTGAAGTAAATGACCAAGCTAACTAAAGTTGATCACCAATCAGAACAGAAGATAAAGAAAGAAAAAAATACTTAGGTGAAAGGAGCTATATTTAGAGTTAACTGATTGATTTCTTTATTCTTATCAATCAGTTGA
The DNA here is from genome assembly GCA_018584345.1 of Thuja plicata. Taxonomy (NCBI): domain Eukaryota; kingdom Viridiplantae; phylum Streptophyta; class Pinopsida; order Cupressales; family Cupressaceae; genus Thuja; species Thuja plicata. Next base: position 457,697 of record MU223427.1, on the reverse strand, counting down.
ACTAAACCAAAGAAGAGATTTAAAGCATAGATAACAAGGAGATACTTTTAGAATAAATCTAAAGGAGAGCTTTACGGATTAAAGAAAGCATGGTGAGCTTTACGGATCAAGAAAGTGATCTACGATGAAAACAAGAAGATTGGACAGTGAAATAATGTCTATATAAATAAACAAGGAATTCATTATGTAGAAAGGAATGCTGAATATAATTATGGTGAAGATAGAAGTCTTCATGCAGATCTAATCATACAGGCTGAAGAACAGAGCCAATAAATTCTGCAGATACCGAGCAACAGAAGCAAGAGCATTCACTGAGAAGAAAGAAGAAAGAAGGGAAGAAAAGGTATTGAAGATCATATTGATGAAAGAGGTATTATGAACTAATAATAGATCTGAAAATCTGGAAGTTAAAGTTTTATTATTGAACAGATCATTTACTATTTCAGTTTAACCATTAATTCAGAAAATCTCTTAACCAAGTGGGATTTAAACATCCTTATTGTATTGAGATACTTAAGAGTATCAAAAGGTTTTCTTGTTGACAACATAGTGAATGTGAGGTCAAAAGAAAAACTGTTAGTTTTGAATCCTTTAACAATGTTGCACTTAACAGTGTGTTTGTAACCTTTAACAGGGTTGGCTCTTCACCGAGCTCACTTCAGAAGAGTGAAAATTTTGGGCTATCGGTCCCAAGTGGGTTTTATCTTAATAGGGTTTCCATGTTAAAATCCATGTGTCAAATGTGTACATGGTTCATTTCTTTGATGTTTTTCTTTACACATTACTAAAACTGGATTGGTCGGTAAACACTAAGTTTAATTGCTGCTACTCGGTAAAGGCTAGAGAATGATAAAAAATATATCTTACCGAGAACTATATATTTGTTAGAATTACATAAGACATACATCTTGAAGGACTGAAAGATAACTAGAGGATATTATATTTGTGATATAATTTGTGGTTGGATTATTGGAATTATTTTTAAGGCCATTGATTCACCCCCCTCCTTTTAGCTATTCTAACATTAAATATTTATATTTGTTCATGGATGACATATCTTGTAAGGCCAAGGTGTATTATCTTAAAATAAAGAGTAAGGCTTTTCCCATTTTAATAATTATAACATTAAGTAATAGAAGAGGCTTGCAAACCTCTTCATCTAGTCTATGCAAATCGAGGGAGGGGGGATTCAATTCTACAAATTTTTTTGAGTTCTTGAAATCTATTGACATCAAACAACAATTGACTACTCCTTATACATCTTGGTAGAATGGTGTTGTAGAGAAACACAATCAAAATGTCACGGAGATGGCTCAATGCATGATTAGTATAACAAAGTTGGAGTATCATTGTTGGTTAGAAGTTGTCCAATAATTGTATATCTACTCAATAGACCTCCTAACAAAATCCTAAAAAATCAGACACTAGAAGAGGCATGGATTGGTTACAAACCATCTATTTATCATCTTTGAGTGTTCATTTGTACTACATATATGCATGTCCCTACTTGTAGAAGGAAGAAGCTTGATTGGAAGATACTCTAATGCATCTTTTTGGGTTATAGTTAAACCTCAAAATATTATCATCTCATGGATCCTGAGACACATAACATATATATGTGAGCCGAGATGTGGTCTTTGATGAGTCATGTTTTGACTCCCTATTGCATAAGGATGATCCATCATCTTCTCATAAAATTCTCTTAAATTTAGATGATGTGATTGAGAAATCTTCTCAACAAGAAGACGAAGTTGGGTTTCAAGGAGAATTATTTGTTGATCTTGGTATTTTGAAAAATCATTTAGATCAAGAGAAATGTCCACATCCAAAATTGGTTCAAAGTAATATCAAATATTCCCACCTAAGTTCTCTTCTAGATCTATCCATAGAAGTAAGGACACAAAGCTAGGAAATGAATGAGGTGAATATGGTACTAATGAGTTGAGTTGAGGAGAATACTAAACCTAATACAAATAAGGAAGGTCTCAATCAACTACATTGGAAGGAAGCCATGAATTTTGAGTATGGATCTCTAATGAAAAATCATAAATGGGAGCTTGTCAACCTCTACCCACAAGAAATAAAGTTATAGGATACAAATGAGTTTACAAATAAAATACAAGGCAAATGGGTCCATCAACAAAGACAAGGCAAGTCTTTTTGCAAAGCTTGATATGCTCAATAGGATGACATTAATTATGAGGAGAGCACTGCACCATTTGCAAAGCTCAAAACTATCTGAGTTGTATGTGCAATGGTTGCATAACAAGGTTGCACTTAACAGTGTGTTTGTAACCTTTAACAGGGTTGGCTCTTCACCGAGCTCACTTCAGAAGAGTGAAAATTTTGGGTTACCGGTCCCAAGTGGGTTTTATCTTAATAGGGTTTCCATGGTAAAATCCATGTGTCAAATGTGTATATGGTTCATTTCTTTGATGTTTTTCTTTACACATTACTAAAACTGGATTGGTCGGTAAACACTAAGTTCAATTTCTGCTACTCAGTAAAGGCTAGAAAAAAGATAAACAATATATCTTACCAAGCACTATATATTTGTTAGAATTACATAAGACATACATCTTGAAGGACTGAAAGATAACTAGAGGATATTATATTTTTGATATAAGTTTTGGTTGGATTATTGGAATTATTTTTAAGGCCACTAATTCACCCCCCCTCTCAGTTATTCTAATAGTAAATATTTATATTTTTTCATGAATGACATATCTTGTAAGGCAAGGGTGTATTATCTTAAAATAAAGAGTAAGGATTTTCCCATTTCAAGAATTATACCATTAAGTAATAGAAGAGGCTGGCAAACCTCTTCATCTAGTCTACGCAAATCGAGGGAGGGGGGATTCACTTCTACAAAGTTTTTTGAGTTCTTGAAATCTATTGACATCAAACAACACTTGACTACTCCTTATACATCTTGGTAGAATGGTGTTGTAGAGAAACACAATCAAAATGTCACAGAGATGGCTCAATGCATGCTTAGTATAACAAAGTTGGAGTATCATTGTTGGTTAGAAGTTGTCCAATAATTGTATATCTACTCAATAGACCTCCTAATAAAATCCTAAAAAATCAGACACTAGAAGAGGTATGGAGTGGTTACAAACCATCTATTTATCATCTTTCAGTGTTCAGTTGTACTACATATATGCATGTCCCTACTTGTAGAAGGAAGAAGCTTGATTGGAAGATACTCCAATGCATCTTTTTGGGTTATAGTCAAACCTCAAAATCTTATCATCTCATAGATCTTGAGACACATAACATATATATGTGAGCCGAGATGTGGTCTTTTATGAGTCATGTTTTGACTCCCTATTGCATAAGGATGATTCATCATCTTCTCATAAAATTCTCTTAAAGCTAGATGATGTGATTGAGAAATCTTCTCAACAAGAAGACGGAGTTGGGTTTCAAGGAGAATTATTTGTTGATCTTGGTACTTTGAAAAATCATTTAGATCAAGAGCAATGTCCACATCCAAAATTGGTTCAAAGTAATATCAAATATTCCCACCTAAGTTCTCTTCTAGACCTATCCATAGAAGTAAGGACACAAAGCTAGGAAATGAATGAGGTGAATCTGGTACTAATGAGTTGAGTTGAGGAGAATACTAAACCTAATACAAATCAGGAAGGTCTCAATCAACCACATTGGACGAAAGCCATGAATGTTGAGTATGAATCTCTAATGAAAAATCATAAATGGGAGCTTTTCAACCTCTACCCACAAGAAATAAAGTTATAGGATACAAATGAGTTTGCAAAATAAAATACAAGGCAGATGGGTTCATCAGCAAAGACAAGGCAAGTCTTTTTGCAAAGCTCGATATGCTCAATAGGATTACATTAATTATGAGGAGAGCATTGCACCAACTGCAAAGCTCAAAACTATCTGAGTTGTATGTGTTCTGGTTGCATAAAAAGGATAGAGGCTGCATCATGTGGATGTCAAGATTTCTTTCTTGAATGGTGATCTAGAAGAATAATTTTACATGGTCCAACCTGAAGGCTTCATCAATGAGCATAATCCTCTCAATGTATGACGTCTGATCAAGTAATTATATTGGCTTAAACAAGTCCCCCAAGGATGGTACATCAAAATAGATGGCCACCTTTTGTATTATAGTTTTGTGTCTAGCCCCTCTAATTCTAATTTGTATATCAAGAAGGTTGAGAAATAGATTGTCATACTTGTATTGCATGTGGATGATCTTGTCATTACAGGGATCTTAGACAATCTCATTGATGCTATAAAGCATGATCTAATTAATTCCTTTGATATGAATGACTTGGGGTTATTACTTTATTATCTTGGCCTCGAGATTTGGAAAAAGGAGGATCATAGTTCTATCTCCCAAACGAAAAATTCAAGAAAATCATGGAAAGATTTGGCATGAGAGATTGTAAACCTACACCCACTCCCATGGAGAAAGGTTTAAAATTAACCAATTTCCAAGATTCACCTCAAGTTAATGCAACTCTTAATTAGTAGTTTGTTGGGAATCTCAATTTCCTGACATATACCAAACCAAATTTATGCTTTATTATTAGCTACCTATCCAAGATCATGTAGGAACCAAAGAAATGTCATTGGATTGCACCTTAGAAACATGTTTTGCAATATGTTTGAGGTACACTTGAGTATGGTATGGAATATAAGAAGAATGATAATTTCTTCTTAGAGGAATATGTTAACTCGGGTAATGCTAGATCAATCATTAGATATGTTGACTCAGACTATGTTGGATCTATAGATGATCAGAAATCGACGTTAGGCTATATTTTTCATCTTGGATCTGGTCATATTTCGTGGATAAGTAAGAAGCAAATATTGTTTCTCTCATCCACTGAGGCTGAATATCATGTTGCATGACGAGCTATGTGGGAAGCAATTTAGTTATGTCGCATTTCAGCTAATATGGATATTTCAAAAGAACAACTGCCAATTCTTTTCTAGACAATCAAGGGGTGTTGAAGCTTGTTAAGAATTCAATTTTTCATGACCACACCAAGTACATAAAATTTTACTAGTTATTATATTCGTGAAAGGTGATGCAACACCACATTCAACTCCAGTACTGCTCAACCAATTCTTATATTTCTTATATACCCACCAAGCTCCTTTGCAAGGTGAAATTTGAATTATTTCGGGGGTACATTTACAAGACTAATGTATTAAGGGGAAATGTTAGAGTAATTACTAATGCATTGACCTATTAGTCTGTAGCGTCATATTAGTTTGTTAATCTATTTCTACCCTTTTTGGCAATTTCTCAATAGATCTCACTCTTTCTACCAATAGTATCAGGTGTATACATATCTTTTGTTTGATTCCAGTAATCATCAAATTATTTGTTTGTTCATTTACTTTAATAGAATGTTTTATGTTTTACCTTGGGTGAAGAAGTGTACCCATGTGGCTTCACATTACTTTTCTTTAGATATAAGTTATATTCTTATTTTATGTAAATCCATTTATTTGGGTTGGGTCTCCATTGCAAATTGTAATTGCTTACTTGGGATAAAATTTTAATTATTATAATAATTATTTTATTTAATGTACTTTTTAAGAGGATTTGGGTTTGTTTTCTTTCATTTGTCTTGGGTTTTACTAGGTGAGGGTTGTAAATTATTATTATTCTATTGATGAGAATGATTTAACAAGGTTTATGCATTACTTAACCATTAGCTTGGGTTAGGGAAGACCTCCAAAGATTAGGAATTTATTATTCTACTTTGAAAGTAGAGAATGAGAGAACAAATTTGAAAGAGGTAATTCTAGTTGAGATTTTTCAAAGTTTCAAATTCGTTGAGAGTTGAGAAATTCTTCATTTTTGTGTACTTTGATGTCAATCTTGAAAGCTCACCATGATTATGATTATAGTTATGAGAAAGATTTTTTTTATTGATTATCTATGTTGTGAATCTCATTGCTCTCTCTATGGACTTGGAAGAAAGGCTTTCCGACTTGATATTTTGTTGGAGTATGAAATTGGTCACGTAGTTTTTTTTGAAAGATTAAAAACAAATATGTTCTCTTCAATGTGATCACTATCACTTGAAATGGGACATATTATCCTATGTTATTCTTTAGTTCTTTTCTATGCCTCTGTTATATTTAAGTATGAAATAAGAACATATACCATGTCTCATATTACGCTTGTATAGTTTTCTCAAAAGAAAACTTAACAGATAAAATTTGAAAATGGAAGCATTCTCCTATGTATTGATTATTTTCTATACATATGCATTATTCAGGCTTCAAATATAAGATAGAAACAATGTTTTTATGAGCACTTTGACTTAAGATTGAATAGCATGGTATCCTTTATGTGTCGAATGCAAGAGAAGCATCAGTATATTGAATCCAAATGGCCGAAAGAAATTATATGTTTGAGTTGTGTAGATCTGTACTCTTTTTAATGCCCTCGAATCTATAATTCACACCATGCATTTTAATATTGGAAGTAGTGCTATCAATTTTATACTAAGAAGAAATCTTCAAAATCCTACCCACTACATATTACAAACCGATCTTCTCTCACTCTTGCATAATGTAGTTCAAATAAGCTGTGAATTGAACAGAGAGAAATAGAAAAATTAAAAGCTTACATTTAAAAAACATTGCATATTTTAATTCTAACACGGTGTGAATTGAATGAAAGCTACAAGAATGACACATAATTTTAAAACAAGCCCTTTATCAATTGATAATGACATAAACAAGTTGGTAATAATATCACACCACTGCAAAGCTAACCTTCTGATATCATTTCCTTGCAATTATACAGAAGCCTTTGATTAGACTGCTTACGCTCTGCAGGCTTTCAGACCTATTCTTTATATTAGTAACAAGCATATTCTTTATATCTGTCAGAATATGTAATCATTAACATTGATCTCGATGTTCTTTATATTTGGTTTTTAAAGCCAACTCTTGTTTAGAAACACGTTTGCTTGAGGACTAAAATATTAATACATTGCATGACAAAAAAGTGGATATAATGAAAAGTTTATTTTTGGTATTGAATAATGGAGAATTATAAAGGAGTAAACAGCCTTCAAAAGAGAGCCCATGGAAGAGAAGTATCCCAAGCAATAATGAAAAACCATAACAGACGAGCTTTCAAACTGAACTGTCATTATAGCCAAACAAACTTTAAGTGTGGAAAAATATTGTAGAAGATATGAAGAATCGATTCAAAATCTTAAATTAATTGTAGTTTATTTGAGTTCAAAGTTATGATTAGGGAAGTTAATCGATGCAAGAATTTGAAACTATAATTACGGGAATGAACTAATTAAAGCTTGTTCACTTTGTGTTGTTAATATTTAACTAGCGTTTATATAAATGAGGTGCAATAGTTTAGCCAGTAGTAGCATATGCTAAATGTTTGATTATTAGTCAATGAAAGATTTGAAAGAGCTGAAATTTTTTTATGCAAAAAGGAAACAGCATACTTTTGAATGTGAAGAAATAATTCAATTATACACACCTTACAAGTTGTCCTATATATTTAGTACAATCTATGATCTAAGCATGTCTTACAAATTATCAAAATCAAATCTATAAATGACACATACCACTCAAGTTAGATGTCTGAAATATATGAGTGTTAATTGTACTTCAAAGATTAAGATTGCAAGGCTCGTGCTACCTTTCCCTATAATTATGTAAGAGTAACAATTTTCAATATGTTAATGATTTGTAAAAAATAAAGGTTTGTAATTAGATATCACCATAACATACATTTAAAAAAATAATGTATACTTTAATTCGTTTGTAGTTATTGAAGGTGGCCCAATTTAATATTTACAATTTAAAATTTGAAGTTTTAAGAGTCATCTCCACATTTATCAAAGTTTTATTCCACTACTACATATGTAATTATAAAATAAAATGAATAGAACTATTAAGTTAGAGCTAATTCCTAAAAAATGAATACAAATGAAATAAAATGAGGAAATGCATTTGTAAGTTATGATTATTCAACTCAAAACTCAAACAAACAAATGATACATTTTCTTTATTTGTATAAAAGTATTGAACAGCTAAAACTAAACAAAATATATTAATTATCTATAATTTATAAGAAAAAGGTTTACTTTATGTATTTTTATTTTATAAATTACACGTTAAATTATTAATTAAAGTGAGCAATTTAGATTCTTAAAAATCTAGATGATATAGAAATTTATTTTAAATTAAATGTTAAAAATTATGATTAAAATGAAGACAACAATACAAGTAAATAATAAAGACAAGTTTAGTGTTGGAGGAGTGAGAAAAACAATCTACCTTTTGTTTAAAAATTATGGAGCATATCATAATCCACAAATTTAATAGAAAATAGAATTCTATATATGGAGCAAACCATAATTCACAGATTCAATAAAAATTAATAATATTTTATACTTCATGAAAATCATCTCATGGCTAACAAATCAGTCGAGAATTACCAGTGTAAAGCATCCCACCCAGGATGTTGGCAAAATTGTAAGAACATACTAAAGAGCTCTGACTAAATCAAATACATAGACATTTGTTCCCTACGGACATTAGATAAATACAACAATGTTGTGGTAAATGCATTAGCTCTGAAAATGCAACTCATCCCCTTGCCTTTTGTTAATGTTTAGCACAACTAAATCAAAGATGGTGTGATAGTTTTATAAAATGTTTTGAATTTTCTTCAGAAACAAAAAAAAAATGGTGGTTAACCATTTGGTTACTTGCAAGAATCCAAGTAGAGCTCCTCAATCTAGTGAACAAATAATAATAACAACAACAACAAGGCACCAAATTAGATGAATTGTGTCATATGCAAGGAATACAAAACTTAATAAGCAATATTAAAACATTGAACCATTTATAATATATAAAAAATGTTAAACTCATAAAAGGAAACCCAAAAATTGTAATGCATGTTAAACTTACAAATGATATTGATAATGCAACATGTATAAATAAAAATACCTTATTATTTAAAACTAAGATATTAAGGTAAAATATCTCACATGACTAAGAAATAAAGAAATACAAAATAAAAAATAAAAAGATAAAAGAGCAACATAATAATAATAGAAGAAGGGAAGATAAATAGACAATATTAATGGGCTACCAAAGCGAAACTAAAAACCAGAAATGGGGATACACAAGAGAAGTGGAGGGAAGAGGGTCAAGGTTGGGGTCAAGCGAAGAAGGGGTCAATGACTTCAAAAATTTAGTGACCCCTCTATCGGATGTCATCAATAATAAGATGATGATAGGACGAAATGCACAAATGAGACTTGTTGAATGTGCATTCTCAAAGTGCAAATAACCTAAAAGACTCAAAAATTCATTTTCCCCCAAAAATGTAAGGATTCAAAAAATTTCAAATTACAGTGGATGCAACAATTCCTTTTTAGATTGAAATTATAATTTCAAATAAAAATCCATACAAAATATTCTCACATTAGCCTCAGCTTAGCAAAAAGATCAAGTTAATAAAGTAAAGCACCATCCTGGTGAGATGGAAGAAAAAGGTGATCCCAAATGGTATGAGAGTGTCTAGGTATTTACAGTGCAAGGAGTCTTCTTCAATGCCTACTTTATTCTCTACTTTGTTTCCCCCAAAATTTATCACAAGATTGTGGGTTACCTTGAAGAACAAGTCATTCATTCATACACTGAATTCCTCAAGGAACTCGATAATGGGAACATTCAAAAAATTCCAATGCTTATTATAGCCCTACATTATTGGAGGAATCCAAAGGATTCAAATATTAGGGATGTGGATATGGCAGTTAGGACTGATGAGGCTCATCATCATGATGTAAGTCATTTTGCATGTGTAAGTGACATCTCTTGCACTCTTATTCATTTTCAGAAAAAATAGTGTAATTATTTTTGGTGGCCTTTTTTAAAATCAAGAATCATTGTATTTTATGTGGGTTGAATTATTTCTTGAGAAGATGCTGGCATTATTTTCGTTGATGTCGAAACCTGTATACCAGATGTATATATGTGTCAGTTGGTTGTTGGCAGTTTCAGTTGGATTCCTATTGGTTGTCAGTTAGATATCAATGGTTTGGTTATATGCTGAACTGATTCACTATGTGCAAGCTTTGGACTATGGTGTCAGATGTAGTTGTTTCTATATTGGAATTCATTTATTTGTTACATTTGTGTGTTTTTGTGATGTTAGATGAATGAGTTTTTTTGATGGTGCTTATTGATTGCTCACTTTCAAAGGTCTTCTAGGTATTCCTGCTACCTGGACATTCTTGCAGTTCATTAGATGATTTTGGTTCAACATTTATATTTTATATCTAAACTAATTCTATTGGGTTAAATCTTGTAGTTGGTTTAGAAGTTTTGTTGATCAAGTCATAGTCTTGGTTGTGGTGTTTCTTCGGTTCTAGGATTCACCTATCATTGATAATTATGCTATGTAATGTGCATATTTTCAGGGTGACCTATATTTAGGTCACGTGGTAACATGGTATGAATACTTTTATGTATGACCTATATTTATCAGTGGTAATGTGTTAAATATAATTGTAATATCGTTTGTATTGAAGATGACATATTTTTTAAACTGGTCAACATATGTAATTATCTTATCAGACATGTATATATAAATAGAGAAACCATTTTATACCTGAATAGAATCTGATTGAGCATGTGAGAAAGGGTGTGTATGTGTATATACATGGAAATTTGTGGCAGAGGTATAAAAGCATAAGGAAGTTGAACGAAGTGTTATTGTGATATCAAGGAGGCTTTGCACACTATGTTATTGTGATATCTATACAAGATCGGCAACTCTCAATGACTATTGTGCTATCAATTGGAATTGTTTCATGTATAGGCAGATGCAATTATATCAATTCACTTTTTGTTAGTAGAATATTTTTGTACTGATAGTGAGCCTACTTATATCGGCAGTTAGCCTTTCTTATTTTGCGTAGTTAGTGCAATCGATAGTGAGCCAAACAACAGTAAGAAAGATAGTAGTGAGCCCTTGTAAAAATTACCTTAACCAATGTTCATTTCATGACAATTAGTTTCTTTATTATTTTTTCCATTTTGGATTTCTACATAAATTCTAGTGTTCATTGTGTTGATGATTTTGTGCTTTCATGTTTTTATCAGCTATACGTTTATGATTGGTTTAAGTATTTACCAAATTAACATAAGTAAAGAAAATTAATTGTGAATAACTGATTCAGCCCCCATCCCCTCTCATTTATTCATCATTTTCAACAATTGGTATCAAATCTTGGTCGCTTGCAGATAGAGGTTAATCGCTTGAGTGAGATCTAAGACCTTTGAACAAATGGAAGGTGAGACGTAGTAATCTGATGAAGATTATTATATCATGATGAGCGACATTGAGTGTACTAAATCAAAGAATGAAGAGTTGAAAGAAAACCTAAAGAAAGAAAATGCATGTATCTCAAAGCTGAGGGACTAGATTCAAAAATTCAAAGCAAGGCATAAGGAAGCGAGTCAGGAATTGAAAAAGTCAAAAGAAAAGGCAGTTTATTTTGAAAGGAAGCTAAGTGATACAAAAAATATTGAGGAATCTATGAAAGAAGAGTCCAAAGAGAAGTTGGAAGATTGGGAGAAGGCTGAAGGAGATTTTTATTTTTCATTGGAGTTGCTATGTATGTCACAATTTTGGTAACAAGGCTAATTAGTGCAGATCTAGAGTTCAATCAATAAGATCATATTAGAGGAATGCCAATTATTCCAAGTGTGGTCATACTAGAGTCATTATGCTAATGCATGAAAATCTATTGATTCTCTGGTGAAGTCAATAAAATATAACAATATTGTAGTATCAAGTGAACCTCATAAGACAGGTCTGGTATGGAAGAAGAAAGATGATGGTGAAGAGATCTCTATGGTACCACATCTTGGTACTAGCTCTTCTAGTAACTGATTTGATTGCTTTGGCTCATGAGGAGTAAAATGTTATATGAGAAACTTCCCCCACTCTCAAGCAATATCAGTTGCAACTGGCTTGTCTCTGGTATGTTGGATAAAAAATTAATGATTGCAGTTACCTTGAATGATTAATGTGCATTGTACAAATGGGTTGCATCAATGATAATTAATTTTCAACAAGCATTTGCAATTATGAAGATGCATGACTTAAAGTGAAACCTTTGAGATCATTTGTCGCTATTGCAAGAAGAAAAGAAGAAAATTTAGATTTTTTTGCAGAGCTTGAGAGAGGTTGAAGAAAAATTATTTAGTTGCGAAGATGGAATCTCAATTGGTTGTTCATGATACCAATACAATTGTGTCAAGGATTTTGAAGAAGGTGGAATTAAAATAATTTGATCATAGTAGGATTAGAAAATTATAGTTGGGATTATCTAGAGAATATTTGTAGAGAGTTCATAATCTTGGTTTGGATATTTGGGGATAATTTCCCTAGTTTGATGACAAGGAATTGAACATGTTTTTGGTGAGCTAGTTTTGTGATGGAAACCTAGAGTTGGACAAACCCTAAGCAGTAACAAAGGAAGTAATTGAGGATATCACCAGGTTGTGCAATGTTGGAGAACTTCTAAGAAAGAAGGAGATAAACTACAAGAAAGTGGAGGAGTTAACAAGTATAAATTACGATTAGCGCACACTCTCAAGATAAACACTCTTGGTTAAATGGTGGTGAGGTATATTTCCTAAAGCATAACCCACAAAGTTTTATTTCAAAATTGTAATGGTACTACATTTGTGGTAGCAGTTTATATTGTTCATAAAATGGTTAGGGAAGGTGTGTAGTTTGATCTATGCAAACTATTATTGGATAATATGCTTGAGAATATAGTTATGGGTTTTGGTTTGGATCTTTTGTGGTGTGTCTAATATTTTATTTCTTAACTTCTATGCTAGGTAGAGAAGACATGGAGTTGAGGTCTGAAATCTCTGTCAGTAAGAAAATTTGGAGATATCTAGGGTTTCTAGAAAATAGAGAAGATGCTTGCAAAAACTATTTTATTTCGTTATAGAAGAATATTTTCTCTAGTTTAGTCATTTATAGTGTTGTGTCTGTAATTCATATTGAGGAGGGTTTTGTTAGAGTAATTATATTTTTACACTTAATTAGATCACATGTTTAATTAATTAAGTTATTTATTACTCTGTTTACTTAATCTATCTATTAGGTGCATTATAATTAATATTTATATTAATTATTAATGTGCAACCTAGCTTTTCTCTTCTAGGGTTTTATTCACCTTTATTGGTCGAACTTGTAATTATTTATTCATTATCTTGGAATATAATTTTGCTCTCGATTCTTGAGTATTTCCAAGCTCTTCTTTTTTTCTTTTCGACTTCTCTCCTCTAACAGGTCATTTGCATGCAGGTGTTCTTGGCAAAATGTGGATTTTTCTGTCTCAAATCCTACAAGGTATCAGAGTTACACTGCTACTGCTTGGTCTGGTGTTTTTGAAGCTATGATTCAAGGGTGAAAAACATAGCTTTTCTGGGGTTTCTTCTTCAATATAGAAGAGGCAACTTTTTTAGGAGCACTTTGAGTGAAAATGGATGCCACTATCACACTTAGAAGGCCTAGGAGATCAATTTTTCATATAAATTTTGCCATATTTGGCCACAATAGCCTCTGGGAAAAAATTTTCTCTTCAAAGCCATGCGACATATTTTTTGAGGCAAAAAAATTAAAACAATTCATTTTTCTAGGGTTTTGGGTGCTGACAGAACGCACTACCACCGCACCACCCACATGCAGCCAACGTGCTGCTCGACAGCTCTGCGCAGCCAGCGCGCCACCCAGCAGCCGCTTCAACTGGCACGCCACCAACCGACCACTCAACAACCACTGCAGATGTAGCATCACCCGACTGCCACTAGAGCTCCACTCTGCCACCCACGAGCCGCGACAGCTGGTGATGTTAACATTTCAACTATTGACGTCATTTTTTGGCCCCTTTTTTTGAATTTTCCAGTAGATTCAATTTTTTCGGTGACTGGATTTTTTTCTAGCGAGACAGCTAGGTGACGTGCATATGACCATCAAATTTTTTCCCAGGGAGGTGTGACAGCCATTTGACTGTCAAATTTTTTCCCAGGACTGGTTTTTTATAGAGAGCTCAATTTCAAAGGTTTTGTTAGTTTTTTGGCTGTAACTTTTGCATACGATATCATTTTTTGAGAAATGAAATATCGTCGAAAAGCTCTTTCCAAGGCCAAGATCATCATGCTAGTTTTGTTTACAAATTTGGGCATTTGAGTTCTTAATTTTGGTGTCGAAGTAGAGACTTCAGTTTCCTCTTTCTCTACATCTGACGTCTAGGTTTTCTCCTTATTTTTTGTGCTTTCTATAGTTATTTCTTTGGTGTATGGGGGATAGAACTATCCAATGTGGGGGGTGCATTTTACTTTCAACAATTTACTTCAGAAAGACCCTTCTTATTTCATCTTCTTTTCTCAATGTGAGACCTTTCTGTGGCCCGACTGGCACCAGATAACTATCACACCTGTAAAGGTTACATGACTAGGCTGCTTATGTCATGTGGCTTATGGTCATGTTTGGATGAGAACCAACCTATCCTGTAGCACCCTTTTGAGGTTCTTCAGCACAAAAACAAAATGTATGAAGCCATGGGATTAATTGCACTAAACATCTCTGACAGTCTCATGTTTCACTTGGATGGGTTGAACACTCCTTGGGCTATTTGGGGCAAGTTTGTAGATTTGTTTGGCACAGTGAATGAGTTTCGAGAACTACAACTTGATGTAGAGTTGACTTATTTGACTTCTATAGGATTTGAGAGATAAAAATCCATAGAACGCCAAGAATACCTGCATGCAAATAACCTATTATAGGAGAGAAGCAGAAAGAGGAAAAAGAAGAACTCAGAAGTTGCTCAAAATGTAAGAGCGAAATTATAATCTTAATTAATGAAAAAGAAACTACAAAGTTCAACCTATAAAGGTGAATGAAACCCTAAAATAGGAAAAGCTAGGTTGCACATTAATAATTAATATAAAAATTAATTATAATGCACCTAAGAGATAGCTTAAGTAAACTAGAGTAATAAACAACTTAATTAATTAAATCAAAGTGATCTAATTAATAAGTGTAAATAGATAATTACTCTAACACCCCCCTTAAGCAAAGCTCACGAGGTAAGCTAGCCTAGCACAACTATGAAAGTAGGAAAAGAGGGTCCCGGCAACAAGGCCTGATTAGGTACCCAAGCACAACCAAATCTTTATAAAGCAGAGAAATAGAGAAAACCACATGGGAAAAACCCTAATCCAAGAAGAGATAGAAGAAAATGCAGAAAAGAATGGCTCAAGAGACTCTCTTAGAACCATAAGTACAATCAAACACCCCATGAGAGAGGGATGAGACACCAAAGCCCCCCTAGAATGATGGAACCCCTTTAGGAATGATCAAACCAATGGAACTCGAATGTGGAAGAAACAAACGTACAAAAAAACAAGGAAACCCCTGAATGAGAGGTGAAACCAGAAGGCCGAGCTGGTGCTCAAAGGAGAATGAATGAGACTCCTGGAATGGAATCCACAATGAAGGTTGGCCAATAGATGGGCTAAATCTATCAGCTGGGAGGAGATGAATGTCCTCAGATATGCCCCCAACAACTGGAGAAGAAGGCTAAATGCAGGGAGTGACCATAATAGGGATTGCTGAACAAGAATCATGCTAAAAAAAGGTAGGCGCAATAGGAGGAGGAGGTGGAGAAGCCACAACACTAATCTCAGGAGCAACACAAAAGTTCAGGTGACCCAAATTCTTCTCACTAGGCACTCATGAAGTAGGAGATATATTCTCTTACACAGGAGATGGTGGACCAAAATGGGAGAAGGAGTACAAGCGGGTGGCATGATCAACTATCCTTGTAGCAATAATGTGGCTATTCACACTATCTCAGATATGTACAGAATTTGCAGTGAACTCAATTGTCTTCTCTGTCCCACTATGAGTAATCTGATAAATGGAGAGAAGGTTCGATGACAAGGATGGAACACAAAGTACATCATGGAATGCACCACCATCAATGTCAATGGAACCCTGACCACACACAGGCATAGCAGTGTCATTCCCCATCAAGATGTGTGGGGTAGGAGAGGCCGCAAAAGATGAGAAGGAACTTCGAGAAGATTCCATATGATGTGAAGCACTGGAATCCAGCAACCACCTAGAAGAGGGAGCTATAGCAGATGTGCATAAAGCATGATCCTTTCTGTTGTTTGACCCATTTTCCTGAGATGATGATGAAGAAGACAAGCGAGAAGAGGAAGAAGGAATATCAATGTTTCTCTTATGAAGAAGAGCTGTCAAATTATCAATCTATTGGGCATATCCATAGACCTTCTTCTGAAAGCACTGAGACTCATCATGATTGAACTTATTGCAATAAGTACACTTGGGTTTTTCTATCTTTGATTTCCCCTTAGGTGAAGGAGGTGGGCCAGACCGGCCTAGAGGAATGCTGGGAAGGAGAATCCTTCCAAGATTCTATGGATGATGATACCTTTTTCTTCTCTGGTTTCCATGGAGATTTGTGAGAAACCAAGGCATGGCTCATAGAACCTAAAGCATCATTCAACTATTGAATCTTTGACTGCTCTCGAGTCAACCGATCACAGAAGGCCGCGAAGGAAGGCATATTGTGCCTAGGACCCAAGGCATCCATAGTGGTATAGAAAGTGGAGGAGAAAATTTGGAACTCTCCATGAAGCTTTGAGAGTATCAGAAAGATGCACTCATCATCTAATTTGGTCTTCCCACATCCCTGTAAAAGTGATTGGAGAGCATTGAACTTCATCAAGAAGTCCTCAATGGTGGAAAAACTATCAGGAGACAAGGATGTCAACTCTGAATCAATCTGAAGTACCCTGAATGCATTCACTGTGCCAAAAAGATCTGCAAACTTTCCCCAATAGGCGCAAGGAGTGGTCAAACCATCCAGATGAAACATGAGGCTGTCTGAAATGTGCAGTGCAATCAAACCCATGGCTTCATCCATTTTGTTCCTATACTGAAGGACCTCAAACAGACGCTACAGAGTGGTTTGGTTCTCATCCAGACATGACCATAAGCCACGTGACATGAGAAGCCTAGTCATGTGTGCTTTCCAGGTGTGATAATTGTGTGGTGTCAGCCAGGCCACAGAGGGGTCTGACATTGAGAGAAGAAGTAGATGAAAGTAGAGGGTCATTTCTGAATTAAATTACAGAAAGAAAATGCACCCCCCACAATGTATAATTCTATCCCCCCCGTAAAACAAATAAACAAGTATAGAAAGCACAAAAAATGAGAGCAAAACTTGAAAGCTAGATGCAGAGAGGGAGGAAATTGAAGCCTCTATTTCAATGCCAAAAAAATTGAGAACTCAAATGGTTGAATCAGAAGACGAGACAAGCATCATCACGTCTGGCTTGAAAACACCTTTCCGATGATTTTTTTTTCTAAAAATGGACATCACCTTCAAGAAATAACTCTCTATAAAAACCAATCACTGCAAAAACTTTGATGGTCATCTGACCGTCACCAGCCCATTGCTAACGTCAGCATGATGTCATCGCTGGCAAAAACTACCAGTTGCCTAAAAATTTGTCGGTCACCGAAAAGGTGATGTCACCTACTAGAAAGGTGACATCAACAGATGAGTAGGTCTAGTGGCATGTAGGTGGCGACTTGGTGGCATGCGGGCTATGTTGTGGTGGCGTGGTTGTTCCCGGGTGGTGCTACGGTGGTGGTCAGGCAGAGCGTGGGCTGCAATGGCTGCCGAGCTGTGCAGCGGTGGTGCGTCAGTTGGGGCCAGGCGTGAGCCAGGTGTGGGTGGTGCGCTAGCTATGCACGGG
>MU223427.1:422592-439773 GCA_018584345.1 Thuja plicata | reverse complement strand
GGGTGGTGCTACGGTGGTGGTCAGGCAGAGCGTGGGCTGCAATGGCTGCCGAGCTGTGCAGCGGTGGTGCGTCAGTTGGGGCCAGGCGTGAGCCAGGTGTGGGTGGTGCGCTAGCTATGCACGGGTGGCACGTTGGTGGTGCATTCTATCTACACCCAAAACCCTTCAAAAACCCCTTTTTTTGAAAAAAAAATTAAATTTTTTGCCTCAAAAAATGTTTTGTACGGCCTCGAGGAGCGAAAAAAATTCACAGATGCTACTGTAGCCAAATATGACCAACTTTATATGAAAATTTGATCTCCCAGGCCTTCTGAGCACAATGGTAGAGTATGTTTCAGCTCAAAGTTCTCTAGAAAACAATGCCTCCTCCAAAATGAAGAAAAAAACTCTAGAGAAGTTGCGGCTTTCATCTTCAAATCACAACTTCAAAACCCTCAGACCAGGTAGCAGTAGGGAAGCTCTGATACCATGTAGGATTTGAGAGATACAAATCCATAGAACGTCAAGAATACCTGCATGCAAATAACCTATTACAGGAGAGAAGTAGAAAGAGGAAAAAGAAGAACTCAGAAGTTTCTCAAAATGTAAGAGAAAAATTATAATCTGAATTAATGAAAAAGAAACTACAAAGTTTAACCTATAAAGGTGAACAAAACCCTAAAATAGGAAAAGCCAGGTTGCACATTAATAATTAATATAAATGTTAATTATAATGCACCTAAGAGATAGCTTAAGTAAACTAGAGTAATAAACAACTTAATTAATTAAATCAAAGTGATCTAATTAATAAGTGTAAATAGATAATTAGTCTAACAACTCCTACCAGCTTTCCCACTATTCAGGACTTCTTGATGAAGTTCAAGTCTCTGTGTTCAGTTTTGCAAGGATGTGGGAAAATCAAGACAAATGTTGAGTGTATCTTCCTGATAGTCCCAAAGTTGTAAGGATAGTATCAGATCTTTTCTTCCACTTTCTACTCCACCATGGATGCTTTGGGTGTCAGGTACACCATGCCTTCCTTTCAGACCTTCTGTGATCGATTGACATGGGAACATGCAAAGATCCAACAAATGGATGCTTCTGGCTCTTCAAGCCAAGCATTGGTTTCTTAGTCTTCATGAGGGAAACCAAAATAGAAAGCTAAACTGAAGAAAGATTCAGCATGTAGTGAGCCTTCCTCCAAACCTGTGCAGAAATCTAATTCAAAACCTCTAGCTCACCCTTCAAATGGTAAATATTCTTTGAATTTTTCTGAGTCTACCTCCAAGACTAAGAAGAAATCAGTTAAAACCTATAGTTTTTGTGGCAAGGATGGACATCCCATTTCTAGGTTTTGCAAATGTTTGGAGGCTTTAGAGGAAGCCATGCAGGAGCAGGGTGATCCCACAAAAATGTGTCCTACTTTTTGGCCAACTTTGACACTGAAACGAACATTCTAAAAAAAAACTTTGCTTTCGGACACCTATTATTGTAAAACCATTAATAAATTGAAGATGATGTAAACTAGTGACTTTTATAATTTTGTTTCTAGTTTATAAATATTTTTTTTTTTAAATTTAGGAATTTATTTGTATCCATTTTTCCTTCTTCAAAAATTGTTTGTGTGAAAAATTAGCATTTTACAGGAGTGACACTCACTTTGATCAACATAACTTTATTTATAAAGCTGATAAGAACATAATTATTTTGAATTTAGGTTTTTAACAGCAATATCTAGAGAATCCATTTGGTTTCATTCAATTTGGTTGAATATTTTATAGTTTATTGAGTTATAAAGTGAAAATAAATATAATTCGGACATAAGTTCACTTGGATCGCTCTAACTCTATCTCTATATATTGAAGCTCATTTATTCCTTTTTTGATAGAAAGGTAACATAAATACCTATTTCCTAGATATTTGTCATAATTTTTTCCCCCTAATTTACTATTTTTTCATAAGCGTCGAACATAGAAGTCGCTAAATGGTAAGACAACGTATGTTTAGTAAAACTTAAAAAGAAAATTCTTAATAAAATCAATATATATATATATATATATATATATATATCATTGGAAATCTTTCTATGGGTACTTTCATCTTGTATTTGGGTTTGTCAAATGAATTTATTTGGTCCCACAAAAATTTAATGTCAAAGTGATTTTTGGTCAACATTTTGATGGGTGCAAAGGAGACTCAATTATAGTTGTGAGTGAGGAGTAGAGAGATTATACCAAAGGTATTTTGATCCAAGAGGATTTTATCTAACCATTCTCAATTTACTCATTCAAATGGGAGGTCTCAAGGATTAAATCATCATATTTTATTAAAAATGTGTAATTTCAGAAAAAATTAGGATGTTCAAAAAAGTGGGACACACTATTGTGGGACCACCCAGCATCACATTTCTTCTCCTCAGTCTACATCCTCCCCTGTAGGGAAAGTTTATTCTCTTCCTGCACGAGCACTGACTTCTGGGCCCACCTGGATTTTGGATTCTGGTGCCTCTCACTACATGACTCACACTCAGCAGTTGGTCACCTCACTTGCTCCTTCTGCTACTTCATGGATTGTTTTTGGGAGCTCATTACATCTTTCAGTTTTGGATTCTGGTTCTGTTGCATTAGCTGGGGGTTCTCTTCAAGATTTTCTTGTGGTCCCTGACATCTTGACAAACCTATTTTCCACCTATCAAATATTCCACTCTGACTCTGGTAAGATAGTTGAGTTCTCACCACATGATGTGGTTATTCAGGACCTACATGATTCTGATTTGATTGTGGCTATTGGGAGTGTTGACTCTTCATCCCACCTATAGATATTTGATGAATTTGATCCTTCTGATGGTACAGGTTCTTGTCTTATAGTACATGTAGATTCATTGAGCAGAATTTGGCATGAGCGTTTGGGCCATGTCAATTATAGATATCTTCAGTAGATGAGCACATAGGCACTTATTCTTGGGCTTCCTCAATTTTCTTGCACTAATGGTGTTTGTCAGGGGTGTACTCCTGGAAAACAACATAGGGATCCTTTTCCTCGGGGATGAGCTACTCACGCTTTGTCACCATTGGAGTTGATTCATAGTGACCTCATGTCATTTCCTACTCCTTTTTATGGTGCCAGATATGTGCTTACTTTCATTGATGACTTCTCTAGGCACACATGGGTGTACTTTGTTAAGTAAAAGTATGATGTCTTTGATTGATTTCAAGTCTTTAAGACATTTGTGGAGAAGCAATCTGGTCTTTCTATTCGGCGGATACACATAGATAATGGGGGGGAGTATGTGAACCAAGATTTTAGGGATTTTTGCTCTAAACATGGTCTACAACATCAGTTTTTTGTTCCCTACACCCCTCAGCAGAATGGTGTGGCTGAGAGAAAGAATAGAACACTTCGGGAGATGGCTAGTTGTATGATTCAGTCCAGGTCTATTAATTTGTCTGTTTGGGCTGAGGTAGTCAATTGTGCCAACTATATTCAGATTTAGATGCCCAACAAGGTAGTTTGACATATAACGTCTAAGGAGGCTTGGTCTCATGTCAAGCCTGATGTATCTTCACTCTAATTTTTTGGTCTAGTGAATCTTGGGAATTTATACTTGATGCTAAGAGGAGAGCAATGGAGAAGAAGAGCCAACACCTCATTTTTGTTGGCTACTGTGAGGATGTTAAGGCATATAGGTTGTTTGATCCTGATTCCAGAGAGGTCCTATTTTGATAGGATGTCTAGTTTGATGAGCACCTTCTTACAGTAGATACCCTGCTTCCAGTGAGTACTTCACTTACTACTACTCCCTCGTCTCTTCTAGATTCTTTTCAAGATGATGAGAATGATGATCTTGGTGATCCCCATTTACCTCCACCACAGGATCCTCCATAGATGCTTAGATGGGCTCATTTTATAGTTGAGGCTACAGGATCTCTGGCGGGTGACCCTTCATCTACCCGTTGCACCCGGTCTCATATTGTGGGTTCTATCCTTCTTATTCATGTTGTTTGTGGTGATCATCATACCTTTTCACCAGTGATAGGACATTTTGAGTGGGACAGTGCTATGGAGGAGGAGTATTCTTCTTTGATGAACAATCATACTTGGGATCTTTGTTCTCTTCCTAAGGGAAGAAAGTTAGTGCGATGCAAGTGGTTGTATCGTACTAATTTTTCTGCTGATGGTTCTATTGATAAGTACAAGGAATGTCTTGTTGTGAAGGGGTTTTCACAAGTTGAGGGTATTGATTACACGGATATATTTTCCCCTGTCACCAAGATGAACTCTGTTCGGCTTGTCTTATCCCTAACAGCTTCTAAGGGATGGCCCATTTTTCAGATGGATGTGAAGTGTGAATTCTTGCATGGTGATCTTAATGAGGAGATTTATATGGAGCAGCCTCAGGTTTTTTTGTAGGATTCCTCCTTGGTTTGCATACTCCAACGTTCTTTGTATGGTCTCAAATAGGTCTGTTGGGCTTGGTATGAGAAGATGGACTCTTTTTTTTCTTTCCACAGGATTCACACGCTGCCATTCCAATCTTATAGTCTACATTCAATGTCTTGAGGATGAGGTTTTTATCCTTGTGCTATATGTTGATGATCTTCTCATCACAACTAGCTTATCTTCTATGATTCAGGATGTTCAACATGCATTGATGGAGCAGTTTGAGATGACTAACCTTGGTACGTTACACTACTTTCTTGGTTTGCAGATTGTTTAGTCCTCTGCTGGGATCTTCATTTACCAGTGGAAGTATGCTCTTGATATTCTTCTACGCTTTGACATTCTTTCTTGCAAGCCTACTCCCACACCATTTTATTCTGGTGTTACCTTGTTTACCTCTTGCACTTCACCTTCAGTGGATCCTACATTGTATTAGCAGTTGGTTTGCAGTTTGTTGTACCTAACACACACACGTCTTGATCTCTCCTTTGCACTTGGTCTTGTCTCTTGGTTTTTAGATGCACCTCATGAGAGTCATTGGTACACTTCAAAGTGTATTTTGAGATACATTTAGGGAACTATTTTGTATGGAATTAATTACACATCCGGGGCTCCTCACATTGTTGGCTTCACTGACTCAGATCGGGCTGGTGATGTTGATGATCAGAAGTCTACTTCTGGCTTTGTTTTCTATCTTGGCTCTTGTCCTATCACATGGTCATGCAAGAAGCAGAATGCGCATGCACTTTCCTCTATAGAGGATGAGTATAGGGCTGCAGTGCATGCTACTCAGGAGATTTTATGGCTTTGGCAGTTGATGACTGAGTTTGGTTTTCCTTCTGATCGTCCTACTATTCTGTGGTGCAATAATCAGAGTGCTATTCATATTTCTTGCAACCCAGTGGAGCATTAGCACACTAAACACATTGAGCTTCATATGCATTTCATCTATTAGCAGATCCAGGATGGTGTTCTCACTTTGGAGTACATTCCCACTATTGCATAGGTTGCTGACATCTTCACTAAACCTTTTGCATCTCCGCACTATCTTCAGTTGCATTCTATGCTTGGGGTGATGGAAGTTGTCCTTGGGGGGTCTTCTTAATGCTTTCCTTCCTTCATGTTTTTTTCAGCATGTTTGCTCTATCTCTTTTTGGAGAGGGGTTTTTACCACTGGTTTTTCTCCTTTGTCTTCGGTTTACATAAATTTCCTTGTATTGGGTACCTGATCGGGTCTTGTTGTCGGGACCCATTTTTACTGCTTTCATAGCTGTGCTAGGTTAGCTTACCTCCTAAGCTTCTCTTAAGGGGGTGTTAGAGTAATTATATTTTTACACTTATTAATTAGATAACATCAGTTTAATTAATTAAGTTGTTTATTACTCCATTTACTTATGCTATTTCTTAGGTGCATTATAATTAATATTTATATTAATTATTAATGCGCAACCTAGCTTTTCTCTTTTAGGGTTTTGTTCAACTTTATAGGTCAAACTTGTAATTATTTTTTCATTATCTTGGAATATAATTTTTCTCATGATTCTTGAGTATTTCCAAGCTCTGCTTTTTGTCTTTTTGGCTTCTCTCCTATAATAGGTCATTTGCATGCAGGTGTTCTTGGTGAATGGTGGATTTGTCTATCTCAAATCCTACAGGTTTCTTCTCCATCTAGAAGGATTTAGATATTATTGTTGTTGGTTCCCTTCCACAAGCTAAGAGGAGAAAGATTAGTAAGAAAGGAAAAGAGGTTGTTACCATTTCAGAGGATGAAGATGAAAATGATGAGGTTGAGAAAGAATGAAAAGAGAAGAAGTAGAAGAGGCATAAAAGATGTAGTTTCTTCATCAGAGGGACAACTCATAAATCTAGAGAAAGACAGTAACAAAATTTGGAGTAAAATACTCAATAAACCTACTAAGGAGGAAAGCCCCAACAAAGGAATATATCTCACAAATGAACCACACAACAAAGATTATCAGGCTAAGAAGAGCCTCGAACATATATTTATAAATGACACTGAAGATGTCACAATAGTCAAATTGGACAAAGAAGAATTAGACACAACAAACAACAAGGATATGGATGTTGTTGATGAAACATGGAAAGACAATACTATGGAAAATACAATTATTGACATCACCGATGATCATGCAGATGAGGTAAGAAAAGATGAAGATATTACTGTTACATCTGATCAAACTAAGGATCAAGATACATTTGTTGATGTTGCACAAGTACAAATACCGAGACAGATACCATTATTGATTAAGGAAATCAATATCATCTCACAGAAGGAGAAGACCCTCGAGCCTGATGGAAGCATACCCGAGGACAAGGGTATTGATGAGAAAAAAGATACATCTTATGCAAATAAGGACACAATCAATGAACAAATTATCATCGGTGGAGAGAAAAAAGATGGAGACAACACCAAAAAAGATGCACAAAAGAAAGATGTCGATGAGGTGCAACAAAAGAAAGATGAGGAAGATAAGATAGTTGATACCATTCCTAAGGACACCGAAGGTGAAGCTGCACAAAAATTGAAGGTTGACAAGGAGACGTCCTCAGACAACCGAAAGGCAAACAACGAGCAACAGAACAAAGGTAGTACACCACAAAATAAATCAAGTAGTGCATCAGACCAAGCCAAAAAGATGGCTATGGTATTCCATACAGGTGCATAATAGAAGAAAAGAAGAAAACAAAGAAGAATAAGTTGGAGGTCACATTGGATGAAATCATAGAAATACCTAAATGTGATCCAACCACATTGGACTTTGAATCTCTCATAGAATTTGGAGAGATATGCCAAAGGAAAGAAATGCAGGACAAGATAAGAAAGGAACACAAAGATTCCTTAGTATTGGAGAATACAAGAGATATCCTACAAAAAATAGTTCCTGACATTAATGTTGATCACAATGCCCCCATTCTAGATCAACTTGTCATTCTCACTGACGCCATCACTACTCAGAGTGTAGATGTAGAAAAGGCCATTGAGAAATGAGTAGAACAAAAGTTTCAATATAAACTTACAGAAAAGATTAGCCAAGAAGTGGTAGAAAATAAGGTAAAGCTTTCAGAGTTAAAAAATAAATTAGATCCGATCATTACTGAAGTTGTTTCATTAATTCAAAATCTATGCACCTTAGAGAAATTTACAAATGGATAAAAATGATAAGATTGCAAAGATCAATTTTGATCTACAAGCAAGTGCACAAGATCTATCCATAGATGCAAATGTAATCAAATTTCATTATGAGAAGATCATTGAAATTAAAAGGATAAGACAAGAACTTTGGGAAGCAGAGTCACAATTCAGAGAGTAGGTCACCAAGATTCAGGCTCTACTATTACCAAACCTCACTCTTCTGCAAAAACACATAAGTTCAACAAGGTAACTTATTGCCACCCCGAATATGTCTGTAGCAGACAACATCTACGACATGCATGGCTAGATCACATTAGAGCATATGGCTCTTGAGCATCTCAAGGAGAAATGGGAGAAGATAATGGAGGAAATCAAAGCCTCTCACTCTCATATTTTTGATAATTTATAGGTATACACCTTTTCCCTTACTATCAAAAAAGGGGGAAAAGGAGAACAATATGTACAAAGAATAAAAAGGGGAAAAGGAAAATATAGCACAAGAGGAAAAGGAAGACATAGTATATAAGACAAGTATACATGTATATACTTATACAATACTGACATATGCATAGGGGGAGTCATGAAATGACTAAGTTATATACATTGTGTACATACTAAACATTTTAGTATTTTGCACATATCAGTTTTTGATACTAATGTCAAAGGGGGAGATTGATGACATAAAGTTTTTCCATTAGCATGAAGAGAGAAAAATAGTTGAAATAAACCATTGGTTACACCACATTGAAAGTCAGGATTTCAGTTTAGACCGAAAGTGCAAAGTAAGGAGAAACCCGACGACACATTTTTGAAGTGGAAACCGAAAGTGGAACTCGATAGGAGTGAGGAACCAGACAAGAAGATATAGTGAAAACTAATAGGTAGTTCAATAGAGGAAGACCGAAAGATATTCAAACTAATTTCAGAGCAAAGTGAGCATCAGACACTGAAAGTCAATTATATCCCAAGAAAAATGGATCCAACTTCCATGTCAGATAAAACACTCAATTTCTATTTATAGAGTTTTTTTTTTGTTTTAAAACCATTACTTAAGGGACAAGAAAAATTATTGTAAATGTTTTAATCAATCTAACCGATTAAAAACATGCAGACTAGGAGATCAAGGTCAAGTTGTAAACCTTTGATTATAGAGTTAATTTTGTAATATGTGAAACTTCATTAGGTCAAATCTATTTTATAAATAGATGTTGTAATCATTCATTAAATAGGATGAGAGGATGAATGTAGCCTACAAGCACATCTATAGGTTAGACTGAGAGTTTCAAGAAGCATAATAGAAAAAGGTGAATTTGGTTATCAAGAACCAAGAATAGAGGCTATCGAGAAACAAAGGTATTATTCAATTACATTAGGTGATACATTTATACATGTAATCTTGAATGGATCTGTAATCAGTAATTATAGATTACATACACCCAGGTCAATGAGTAATTTTCTTACATTCTAACAAGTGAAGCAAAGTGTAAAAATCCTTTCAAGAAAGGTGGATTTAACAATCCTATTGTAAATCTCTTAACTCATTGCACACTAAACAATGTATCTAAACCTCTTAACAGAGTAGACTTTAATAGGTCTCCACATGATACTCCTAACATGGTAGATCATCAGAAGTGATCAAAATTGTAAGCCTTAACCGACCCCTTCCAAACTGTAGATAGTGAATTTTTTGTGGGTGCCATCCCCACCACATTTTTTACCTTCTAACAGGGGTTTTCTGTGATACCATATCTTGTGTTATGATTCAATTAATTTCATGAATGTTTATATGAATGTTCACATGTTTGTTTAAGTGTAAGATATATTGATATATCTTACACAAAGATAGTATAGAATAGATGGTTGGTTATACAATTGATTACACAATGGATAAAGTTTAAAAGAGATAAAAAGGGTTTTATAGGTACTGATTCACCCCTCCCCTCTCAGTACACACTTCCCATTATTTCCAACAGTAACTTCCTCTTTAAATATGATCTTTTCCAGCGACCTTTGATCACTAGGTTTTCAATCGTCTCTAGCTAAGTTTCTTCAAATAAGGTACTTAAATTTTCTACTTCTAAAATATCCACATAGATGAAATGGATATCATTGTATGTTGGGAACTTCATGATAAAATATCAATATGTTTCTACCACTCCCATGTTGTAAAATAGACATATTTTATCTTCCCATTCTTCTCTAGGTATCATCCATGAAAATGTTTCACACCTCAAATGGTGAGAACTAGTCTTAAGTTATGTTATAAGCCTGATTTCTCTCTATTTAATATTTTATCCTATGTATTGTTTTTTCCTTATGGTCTTCCATGGGGTAAAATTATTTGATATAGCAGACTTTTTTAGACCATATGATACTCCTAAATTTTCCCTCACAAACCTTTTTATTTTTTCTTTGTTATCCAAATATTTTGGTATATTAACATCCCATTTGTCATTTTTCTTCATCCATGTTTTCTTTCTTCTATCTAGTTTTTCCTCCATGATAAATTTAGGCCAATGATTTTTTCCCATGCTTTGAGTTTTATTTAGTTATCTTAATGACCAAACCATTTCCAAAGCCTCTAAAGGAAAGATGTCCATTTCTACCAATAAGACTATAAGGAGCAATAGATTTAATTTTGAGATTTATGATTATTAGATGTTTATGGATTCTTTCTACTTTCCTCCATTTATGATCTAACATGTTGTTGCCTCAAATCTCACACCCATAAAGGATCACTTGGGTGTCCAACAAACCAAAAATCATTTTCATGATTTTCTAATCACATAACTCTTCCTATATTTATTTTGTAAGGAATATAGTACTTGGTAGCCTCCCTAAAAAAAATTTCTGTACACATTTACCAGTTGTGTTTGTTGTGAAAATTGATCCCAAGGTACTTGTACTCATTTACTATCTCAAAAGTATTGCCTTCAAAAAGAAAAGTGTTTTGTGTCTTCCTATTTATTTTCAAAGAGAAGATCATCCCGTGGTTTCGTTAGTGTTCACTTGCATCTAACCCTCATGACAAAATATTATAAGTGTGTTCAAGTGTTTCCCGAGTCCATTAGTTATTTCAAAAATTAAAACCAGATCATATGCATACAGAGGTAGCTTTATCACATATTATCTATCTAAACTCCTTCACCATTAGTTTTGTTTAGCCATTATTCTAACTTATCAATATATAGCCCAAATAAAGTTGGTGAGAGAGGGCACCCTTTTTTGACACTTATATCATTGCCAAAAATCTCTGCCATCCCATCTATGGTTTTGCTTTTAGCCTTGACCTATAACTCATGAAGTCTATGTACTACAACTTTCAGCTTGATACGAATTTCCAATTATTCTATTCTATCCAAAAATTTATCATCTGGTACCATGTCAAAGGCCTTTTTAAAGTCTAGAAAATAGCAAAATGCCTCATCACTTTGAGTATTCCATATTTTTTGAACCGAGAATCTAAGGGTTAAAAAATGATCAATAGTGGAATGTTTTGGTCTAAAACTAGATTACCCCTTAGCTTTTTTAACTTTTAATCTTGTCTACTTGTTGATTTTTCATTCAACCATGCTACTAAAGAGTTTTCTAAGGAGAGGGTTAACCATAATAGTGTACTTATTTGATGGATTATTTATATCACCTTTTATGTGGGTAGGAATCACATTGTTGGTCATCCAATTTTCAAGAAAAACATCTTCATTGATATAATTGAAGGTATGATTGATATTTGATGCAAGGAAATCAATTCCCCATTCCAAATGTTCATCTTGTAGCCCATCAATATCTTGGGCTTTTCCCCCTGCTAACCTCTTCATGTCCTAAATGATATATTCAATGGTGAAAATCTTGGTTGTGACATTGATTACCAAAGGTTTATACTTATCCTTCCTACACTCATATAATATATTTTCATATTCAATACATTGGGTCCCTATGAGGTTATTCTCTATTTTTTTCCTCTTAAATGTTGTAGCTCTTTCGAAAAATAATTGGAATTTTATTTCCCAAGAGTAATCAGCTCCATCCTTCTTATGTTCACATATTTTTTATTTTTACACCTTAATAAATTTTCCTACTCTTTCTTTTTTTCTTTACTCATTCCCCCTCTTAGATTCCCTTTTTGATAACTTTCACTCATCATCAAAACAAGGGTTTTCTAGGAAATTATTTTCTGATTTTCCTAAGTCATTAGGATTCTACCATGTGAGGGTGCTTTATTTTTCTTAAGATGAATTTTCTCTCCTTGTTTCTTTTTTACATGAATGGAAAATTAAAAAA
This sequence comes from Thuja plicata, assembly GCA_018584345.1. NCBI lineage: Eukaryota > Viridiplantae > Streptophyta > Pinopsida > Cupressales > Cupressaceae > Thuja > Thuja plicata. The sequence continues at coordinate 427,919 of MU223427.1, read as the reverse complement.
ATAAATTAGGTTGTGGTCTAATTTTATCCCTATCGAGAAGTCTCCTATCTCTATCTCTTTTACCCTTGAGGTGTGATCTTGAGAGAAAATAACATAGTTAACATTGAACAAAACTTTAGTTGTTGTATGTTTTACAAGTGATGTTTCTTGAATTTGGACACACTTTCATATTATTTCTTATGACCATGTTTTATAAACTGAGAAAGGGGAATTTCAAGGTGAAATGTCATTACCATTCATGGAATATTGGCCACAAAATTTTAGAGTCTCCCTGAAGATTGAAGAATGGGAAATTCCATTTGAGGAACATATAGGTGATGACCAGATAGGGAAAATGTTCAACACTCACTGCTAACATTCTAGAACAAGCATCAGGAAGTTGATTGGAGATGAAATTTTGTTCCCTTAGGTCACTTGACCATCTTCATTTTGGGATGAATATCAGGTACAACTTGATAATGATACTATTGCACAAAATGAAGATGTAGAGTAGTATGTAAACCAAGGTGAAAATGAATTAGGATACCACCCATCGAAAGAATAGGTGAAATGCCTTCCATTTTTACAAATTTTGTGTACTATATGATACAAATTTTGCATACTTGTGCCTTCACCTATCGATTTTTTTCACCATAGTTATAAATCAAAACTTGATAAAGGATGCTAATTTGATGAATTTTGAAGAATAGGGAATGTGCAAATGGAATGACAACACAAAAAGATCTAAAGGACTATTTGTGCAGGGTAATCCAAAAATGTGTTAGTTAATGCTAATGTTTTCAAGAGGGAAAATAGACTATATGAAGGCTATTCAAGGCCTCCTCTAGTCATTATGTCTTTTTATATCAGTACCAATTATGGGCTTTGCTCATATATAGATGGAATCACATAAACATTACATATATTGTATTTAAGCATGTTTTTTAGTAATACTATTTTAGGTATATTTTATTGTAATCTGAGAAAGGAATGTAGGTTTTGTTCACTGATTATTTCCTCCAGGAGCCCTTGAGCTAGTTTTATTAATATTAATATATTAGTGGCTTGTCACCTTTGCCAAAAAAAATGATTAACATTTGCCTTGCTTTCTGTTGAAGACCTTTCCCAAAATTGATCATTTTCTTCTTCTAACCATAGTAGGTCACTTCTTTCTTTTGTAACTTTTCTTTAGGTTGAGGGCTTGATTTTTTTCCCTAGCATTAAAGTCTCCTATTATTAAGACTTCACCCAAAGTATTAAAACTAAAATTTCCTATTTTGTTCTTGATCTAGGTTCCTCTTCTTATATGATTTTGAGCTCTTTGGAAAAATGTATAATGCTACCACCATTATCAAAAAAAAAATTTTGTTAAATATTTAGCGATATATACTTATTTTTCAGTCTTCTTTCTTTATATTTATAAGTTTGCCCCAAATTTCTTTAATTAAAATAGTAATTCATCCATGCCCTTTTCCAATATCAGTTCTTTCATTCCAAACTTATTCTTTTTTAGAACATTACAGCCATTGTATTGATGTGTCTCTATAAGAAAGATAATGTATTTACCTTTAGCTATAGAAAACCAAGTCCTCATCTCCATGGGTAACCTCTACAATTCCAACTAACCAAAGTTAAGTGTTCTTGTGGGGTCCTGAGATCCTATTTCTTATGTAACATTTTTGTCTTTTATTTGGGCCTTAACATTTTATAACCAAGCTCATTTTCCATTATCTATTGCCACATTTAGCTTTTCTCATTCTTTCCTTCTTTCTTCTTACTGAATTATGGTAAGATCCTCATCAAGATATATGTGTGTGTGTTTGAGGAACCTCTTGTTCCTTAGTATCATGTTCTTGTCTTGTATGTTCTTCAAATTAACCCTTACATGTTTTCTCATGCTATCTTTCATCTATTTTCTAATCCTTTGTACTTATTGAATTATTCCATACCAGTCTAAATGATCTTTAAGGAAGTCCCCTGTTAAGTCTTTTATGTTTTCTTTTTCTCCATGGTCTTTTAACCATTTAATGATGATATTTGTTTCCTTATAATTTTTATACTTTTATTCTCATATTTACATCCTTTCTTTCTTTTCTATGAGCTCACTTAGCATTTTTTATCTAGCCCCTTTACTACTTGAGTCCATGACTTGGCCCCTTCTATTTGTTCTCTTGGCCGATTTCCTTTTAACTCCATATTTTCCATTGTAGATTGAATTTTCTTAATTTGTGGATCATTATCTCCTTCACTTCCAATTAATTTTCTTCCTTCTATTTTTTTGATTTCCTCGAATGCGTACCTTATAAAAACCATCTCATATTCACCTTTTCCATGTTAAACTATAATTTTGTACCTTCTCTCTAAGTGATTTATTCTCCCTTGTTAGTTTCTTATTTTTTTATGATCTCCTTTATCTTATTGTCCTCCACAAGCCTCTTTTTTCCATAGATTTAAGTCTCTCCTTAATGAACATTGGCTTATTTACAAATAGATCAGAGCACCATGTTGAAGGTGTTGAAGCAGGGCTTTATATGTTTGTGAGCCCATTTTCCTCAACTCCCACCTTGTTTTTTGTTTGAGTTCCAACCTTGAGATTTTTGGAAATTGGTGTTGTATGAGATGTTGAATTCATATTTTCCTTTCCTTTAATTTTCCTCTTCTTGTTTTTCTCATGCTTAGTTTTAGTGATATATAATGCTTTAAACATAGTTGGTAATATTGTCATTCCTACCTCTGACCCTATCATATTAGTCAGATTTGATAACATGTTGGTGTCAATTTCTACCATATTTTTGTTAGTTTCACTAGGATCTAGTAATTATTTTATATTTTTATGATTTCCATTCATAGTTTATGCCTTTGTTTTTTATCACAAATTTTTTTAAAGATATTTTACTATTTTTTTGCTTGGAACTATTTGAAGAGATATAGATGAAAAGCTCTCATATGAATTTGCGGGAAGAAATTTGATGAGTTATATGAAAAGCATAAATAAATATGTCAAAAGACAAAGGAGAAATTGCGAGAGACCTATTCTTGTTTGTCTCTATCAAGTACCACACACTCTCAGTGAAAACTCTCCTGATATGCAAACCCTGGTCTCACCTGCTTCTCTTATCTTTGTTCATATTTTTCTTTGTTCTCACTTTCCTCTATTGTCAAACTTCTCTATCAAATAAGTCCCAACCCCTTTTCTAATGACCTCTTCCTCTAATCTCAAGATATTCTTGTCTCTTAAAATCCTAGTTAGAACCAATGCCTATGTTGTTTCTCTATGTCCTACATTCTTTGTGCCCTACATTCAAAACCCTAATCCTATTTTTTGAATTGAATATTTCACAAATATATTTCATCAAAATTCTTCATTAATTAATAAAAATTGTCAAGTTTGTGAGTTTCATTGACATATGCCACCATTTCACAATATCACCATGTTGACTAGTTCTAACTGTTATGACACATTTGGGAACAAGTGTCATTGATATATGATCTTCATGGGAAAATTTATGTACAATATTACTTATAAATTTCAAAAATTATACATAAAATATTAGTGCTTCACATTTGATATGTTGTGGTCACATGAGAGCCATCCCACAACATCTTTTGCATTTGATAGATTAGCCCCCACAAAACTGCATCACACTAAGAATATAATATAAAATACATAGAACACAGACACACAGGATCTATCCTTGAAAATATGAAATGCTCAATATATAAAAAATTTAGTCCCTTTCAGACTTGCAAGAGGTGAAGTGATTAAAAGGGATCCAACATAACTATAGGGATTTCATTTACATATCTAAATTATAGCACATAAGTTTATAAACATTGGGAAATATGCTACTCATTTTTTAATGTTTAGAGTTCTTAATAAAAGGATGTTACATCTTTATGACTCTTACTCATTCTTATTTTCTCCATCCTACGACATGTGTGGGTAATTCTCTCTTCCTTCTTAGAGTAAATTAGAGATTTTTTTGGTATGAAGTGTACAAGAAGCTTCAAGAAATATTTTATACATTGTTCTAAAATTAAGAATGAAAGCTCAATCAAGAAGGATTCATACTTCAAATTTTATATAGGTAGTTGTTGGGATTAAGGTTTGTCAACCTTTGTGAATCCTAACATTGATTTTGCATTTATTTTTTTATATTTTAATTAATTAATTTCCTATGAATGTCTTGTCATCTAGTGAGACTCATAGGCTTGGTCACATCCTAATTGGCGATGACTATATAACACATATGTTGCACATATAAAGGTAGCCATCCCACTTTGAGGATCTTGAAAAATGTATTACTATAACATATTCTATGAAAAAATGGACAAGTGGTAGGAAATTCCTTTTGCATGGAGAAGTTGGGTGCCCAAGTTGGGTTGTGACAAGTTATAAGATGATGTGCTATTTATAGTTGGTTATGATAGATTCTCTTACAACTGTTAGATGTAAGTTATGACAAGATTTATGATGGATTCTTATAATAGTTTTAAGATGCATAAGAGCATTTGACAAACCTCAAAATAGTAAATTTTTTATGAAGGGTGCTCCCCTTAATGCCACAAACACATAACAGAAATAGAGAAGCAACAATAATTTGCAAGAATAAAAAATGGGCTTCTTATTATCTCCACAAATGTGGAATTACAAACTTTCAGAATTACAATATGCAAAGCCACATGGGCATTCCCCTTACAATATTCTGTAGGACAAAGCCTCGAATTATTACCCAGATCTACCCAGAACTACCCTAGACAACACTATGGGCCTTCTTTATATAGGCAATTTCCACTGCCCGAGAAGGTTCCAGAAATCTAGCCATTAAGGCCGACTACCCTTAGCATTTAATTATTTTTCACTTTTATTACAAAAGTGTAGGCTTAAAATATTTACAAAACATGAGATTAGGTAGCCCAACTTCCGGAAGCCATAACTTTTGAACTGTAGCTCTGATTGGCTATTATACCACTTTTTGGAAAGGGGAGATCACAATCTACAGTACTTGACTATTGAAACACAAGTTGACTAGGGGTTCGACCTCGATCCAGAGCCTCTAAGGTCCTGAAAATTGAGCTCAAAGATTTTGCACCCTAAAATCTCAGCAGTAAATCCTTAATAACTTCGCCAATACAAATGATCTGGCAATGAAATTCAACTGGCATTCTTATATGACTAAGATGAACCTTCACTTGGAAAATTAGAACATTCTGAGTTCAGACGACCAACTTACTAAAAATAGTAAGTTTCCAAAAATAGTAGCTTTGTACAAAATAGCCCTTATTGAATAGAAAAACACATATTTTTGGGTGATGCAAGATTGCCCTTACACCCAGGATGCTCCTGC
>MU223427.1:394673-407469 GCA_018584345.1 Thuja plicata | reverse complement strand
TCAGTCTACCAATCAGGCTATCAAGAGTGACTGTATTATTTTCTACTGCTCTCATTTCTTGAATAGAAGAGACTCTAATAGCATATATGGGCAATAGGGTTCTTAAGATTTTACTTACCACTGTCTCATCTTAAAGTGTACCTCCAATGCCTCGTATAGCATTGACTACTTCTTTTATTCTTGTGTTGTACTGAGTGATGTTTCCACCTTCTTTCATTCTGAGATCATCAAAATTTCCTCTAAGGCTTTCTGCCTTGGCTCTTAGAACATTTGCATCACCTCCATGTATAAGCTTCAACTTGTCCCACATTGTCTTTGCATTTTTGCAATCTTTGACATCCTCAAATTCAGCATTACAGAGTGAGGATGAAAGCTCTATAACCATGCAGTTATGTTCATGCTTTGCTCTCAATTGATCTACTGTCAATGGTTCAGTAGGCAACATGTATATGCAGTATCTAAGTATTGAGTAATATCATTGCCAATACTTGATAAGTGAAGCTTTATTCTGCTTTTCCATGAAGCAAAGTTGTCCTTGTTCAACTTGGGCACTTCTCATCTGTTCATCTTGTGATCTTTACTTAGGTCTTGAAACCTTCCTTCTAAGCACACAAGCTCTGATACCAATTGTTAGTAATAATTGAGAGGGGGGGTGAATCAGTGGCCTCAAGAATTTATCCTTTAAACTTTAATTCACCTATTAATACACCTCAGATTATTAAGTCCCTACAAGATGTATGCCTTTGAATTACTTGAAATAAATAATTGTCTGTTAGTTTACCTTGTCTGTCCTTATTCTCCTTGATTACCGATAAGTAGTAAAACTTATTTACCGATACTCAGTAAATATGCGGAGTATACTAACCAATCCATAAATGCATGTGAAATGTAAAACAATAAAGTAATAAATCATACACACATAACACAAGGATTTTAACGTGGAAACCCTGTTAAGGGAAAAACCACTAGGACCGGTGCCCCAAATTTTCACTCTTCTGAAGTGAGCCCTGTTAGGAGCCAACCTTGTTAAAGGTTAAAACCACACTGTTAAGTGCGACCTTGTTAGAGGATTTTTATACATAGATTATCACTAAGTATCTGGCATCTACGCTACCATCCTTGAATCAGCCTCTAGACTATCAATAGGATTTATGCTAATCTTACTACCATCCTTAAATCAGCCTCCTTCTGAGACTATCAATAGGCTTTAAGTAAGACCGATGCTACTATCATGAGTCAACCCTTTTTGGTAATCTGTTAGGATATACCTCAATTATAAAAGACTGTTAAGTCCTGCTCTGTTAAGAGAGTTAATGCTTCAATGGTTAAACTAAAACACAGTGACCTATTTCTAATGTAACTTGAATTGTAGATATTCAGATCTATTTATGTACAATACCTTTCTGATCAATGTATCAATTCACTTTCTTTGTACTTCACTCTTTCTGCTCTGTGATGCTGTATTTCACTATGTGTCGGTGTCTGCAGAATTCTTTAGCTCTTCCTTAGCTTGATTGATCAGGACTGCATGAAGTTTATCCTTCATCAGTTTCTCTTTAGCATCTTCTCTCAATTCACTATCCCGTGTATCTGATTACATATGGAAATGAATTATACTTGTCTCTTATATAGACATGATATTCCTTAATTCTTGTTTCTTGATTCTTTATGGTTGGCGTGAAAAACAATCCATCCAAATTGATTTACGGCTTTAACTCCTGATTTATCTCGTAGTTATCTTCTTGGCAACTGTATAAATCATCTTTAAATCACTTACTTAACTGTGGTCGAATAAAAAAAATAAAACAACCAGTTAAGTCTATCCTTAAGCTCTGCTAGCTAGATATTTTGTCATTTTCTGATCTCTCTATTCTGTCGGTCCATTTCTACATTTCGCCGCTGATGACAGCTGCCAGTTCTATCGGTGCAACTTTAGTTAGCTTCGGGATCTCCGTCTGTCGGGCATCATTGGATCTTGCTTTTCAGGCAACACTATTTTCAGCTCGTCGGGCAACACTATTTTCAAGTTCCAATAAGTGTTAGGAGAATGTGAGATTATGTGGGAATCGATAAATACTATAATGGGGCTAAAATGAGCACCTAATCAAGGGTGCTTACTTTTTAGGACTATACACTATATTACATGTCCTTTCCTAGTTTTATTAATCTTATAATTGAAAATTTTAGTGTTGGATATATCATCTTTTCAATTGTTATCACTCCAACAATTAGTAATCTAACCCCCTCAAGGAAGGATAGAGAATAATCTTAATAATAAAAATTTTACAAAAGATTTCAAGTTGAAAAATGGTTTAATTTTCAATGTTATTAATATCAATGGACAATTTATTTTACATATTTATGTGTAATGATATTCAATGACTAGTTGAAATAGTAATGTGAAAAGAATGAACATTATAATCTGTATTCCTTCTCTTAATCATAAATTTTTTTTGTTATATTCAAATAGCTCCCAAGGTTCTCGAAGAACATATTTAAATTTTTTGGTTTAACTTTCAGAGTGATCTCACAACCTCACTTCTTTGAAACTCATTAAAAATAATTATTTATCAACTGCAAATTTAATAATATAAATAAAAGTTATAACTTTGTATTATTTGACACAAGCCTTTTAGATCTATAAATACTAATTAATTGATAAATAATGGTCAAAAATTCAAAAATGAATTAAATAGGTTTCAAACATTCTTGTTTCAATTTATCTATGTTGGAGTAAAATAAATACATTTGAATGTAGATATGTGTGTTCCAAGCATATATATAAATGACCCATACTAGTAATATTAGATGCTAAAAACTACACACAATCAAATCCAGAAATCAAATTGAAAAAAAAATATATATATTAGATGTGTCGGGCGATGAAGTGGTAAGTTGTGAGCCTCTCATCTGGGAGCTGTTGAGTTCAAATTTGCATCTGTGTGTGTGTGTATGTGTGTGGGTGTGTGTGTGTGTGTGTGTGTGTGTGTGTGTGTGCATTTTTACTTGTTGGATGGGTCAATTAGCATGTATACCACTCTAAAACCTAGATTTTCTATAATTTAGATACTTCATCTTATAGAATTTATATGTTAGATTTTTCAATGTTCAAAGTATAATTTCAATCATACTTTGTTATTTTGTTAGTCATATAATCCATAATTCATATAAGACAATAAATTTACATTAATGAGAATGGTCTAATTTAGAAAATTACTTTTATTTTTAACTTCAAAATTAGTTGAATTAATTGAGACATAACAATAATTATAATTTTAAAATTATTTATGGGTTCACCACTTAGTCTGTTGGTTAAGTGGTGGTGTCATTTTTGTCCCCACCCCGGTTCAAACCCTTGCTGGGCCATTGTGATCATGGGCTTGTGCCTTTGCTAGTCCAATGTGCTTGCGGGTTCGGGCCTCAACTTTGTAATAAAGGGGATGGGGTCCCCCATTTGTGGCCTCACTAGTTCATAGCTCTAGGTCAAAAGTGTTTCCCGTGGAGCCAAAGGGCATGTTGTGTCAGCATCACCGGCCATGTTAAATTTTTTACCAAACACTTATTTAAATAAAAAAATTAAAATTATTTATATGGATATAGAATTAGAAGATAGATAAATATTCTAACCTATTAAAACTATATTACAATAAAAAATACATTCTAATATCTGATTAGTTTAGGTGGCTCATATGAAATCATTCTTCTCTAATAGGACCCACTTTTTAGTGCTATTTTTAAATTGAGCACATGAAAGTGTGAATTAATATGAACCACCTAAACTAACTCCTAATTTATATAATTTAATTAATTTTAAGATTAAAATGTATTTAAAAAATAAAATCGTAGAAACAAATTAAATCAATTCAAATTTAAATTGTAGGGGAACAAAATGATCAAACTTAAACAACAGAGTCTAAGATTTGACTAGTTTAGGTGGCTCGAATAAAATTACACTTTCTTCTCTCGTAGAACCCACCTATTAGTGTCATCTAAGTTGAACACCTAAACAAGCCACAACTTATAGAGTGTTGTTTAAATCGAAATCATTAAAACTTGTTTACAAGTTGTTCAAGCATCTCATTATCAATCATAACATTTTTATCTTCACAATTTGTTTTTGAAGTCATCATCATATGCGGGCACCAATTTGATATATAATCCCTTTTTTTTTGGAAGGCATGGTAATGTTTAAAATTCACCAATGTTTGGGCTTAAACAACAGACTCTATAATTTGACTTGTTTATTAAGTAGCTCAAGTGAAATCACACACACTTCTCTAGTACAACCCACCTATAAATGTAGTAAACAAAGAAAAGTTTAGAATGTGTTTAAGCTGAAATCTCACCAATCTATATGTAATAAAAATCTAGGTTTAACACCACTCCATGTATTCCTATAGGTAGCTCATGTTATTTTTTAGTAAGGTCTTTAAATGAAAGGGCAACATTGGATTTGTATGGTAAAGGAAGCATACTAATAGTCGTTATAGCTAACTTAGCACATCTCTAGAGCCTACATTGTACATCAAATTTCGACAATTTGTTTTTGGTTATCTTCGTATGCGACTTACTGCAAAAAAAAATTTTTTCCTTCTACGTATTATTGAAGCTCTGTGTAGAAGTTATTAAGTGTCGAAGGGTAAAAGAGTGACTATTTCAAAGTGTCGTCCAAACCTACTTAAAGATGCCCCAATAATCATGCACTCAAAATTGCCAATACTTACGGACAAAGGTTCTAGTAGTTATATGCAAATATCTTAGTAGTAGTGTAGAAATGGATCAATTATGAACCAAAAAAAAATGAAAAACAATCAGCTATTAGTACATATAAGACTTGTTAATAGACTTTTAGTTATCATTTTTTAACTCCTTTAAAATTGATAAATTATGTTAACATGGAATGTACCCATAGATCTTGCTTCTATCTAAAATATTTTATATTATCCCTGACAAATCTGAATGACGAAGCAAATGTAGTGAAACTCAAACTCAATGGAATAGTAGCAGATCACAGATTTCAATGGTGCAGATTTCCGTTGTTGTTAATGGAATTCGGCTGCTTAGTGGTAGTGGCAACTATGGTGAGTGGAAGCTTTGCAACAAGTGGGAAGAGTCAGCCATGATATTGACCCTAGCCACCCTAAGTAACAGTGAGCCAATACAATCTGGTTATAAATTGTGGGCATTATTGCTCATTTGTGTCACAAGCCTGGCAACTGAGAAGGCAAGATGTCTGTTTGTCCAATAAACCCATGACAGTTTTGCAATCCTCATAGATTCCTCTGCAAGTGCAAATGCCCTCTAAACTCTTCTAGCTGCTGATATTACTGACATAATTATCCTGAAATAAAATGGAAGCTTTTAGACTCTCTGTTGCACTTTCAATTTCCCTCCTCATGTTCCTCATCCTTATTGAAGTTGAATCTGCAGAGAAAAACACTGTTTATCATGTTTTTGATGTTGCATCAAGGCTGAGAGAAGTGGGTTCTCCTCCTGTGCAGATAAATGGAAAAGAGGAGAAGATGGTTTCTAGTCCATGGAGCCTGCATGTTTTCCACAGAGATGGTCTGCTGATGGGAAATGTGAGCTACGAGCAGAGGCTCAAAGAAAGGTTGGAGAGGGATTCTCAGAGGGTGAAGGCTCTGAACAAACGAATTGAGAGGATTTTGAATGGGAAGAAAGAAAGAATAGAGCGCAAGGTGAGGACTGCTGATTTTGGAGGTGATGTGATATCTAGTCTATCAGAAGGTGATGGGGAGTACCTTGTCCGTTTAGGTGTTGGAACACCAGCCACTATGGAGTACCTTATCGTGGACACTGGCAGTGACATCACCTGGGTGCAATGTGACCCATGCTCTGACTGTTACGATCAGGTCCGTTACCCTTTTTATATTTCATGCTTAAAGAGCTACCAGTAATTTTGCATCCATTTAATAGCTCTTATCTCTTATCAAATTTTTACAATTTTGTTAGCCCATGCAAACTTCCTATTCAACAATGATTTGCGGTGTATGTGTTTTGCATGCTCTATTAGCGCTAAGTTTACTAAGGAGTAGTATAATTAAGACTCCCTCTTCCTTGCATTCAATCAATTTCTCTACAATTATTGATTATGCGGTGGTTTGTATTGTATAAAACATGCAAGTAATGTAATTATTATTATGGAATAAGAAGATTGAATTTATTTTTCTATTCGACTGCTCTGGTTTTACTCTGTTTCTGCAAGATATATTATTTTTCTTATTTCCTAGTTAGATCTCTTGTAGAGCTATAGCTGCAAAATTCTACATGGTATTAGAGTCAGGTTTCGATCCTGGACCTGTGCTCAATATAGACATTTCATTCTTGGCAGCTCTCTGTTTCTTCTGTATTATTATGCAAGTTTTGTTTTTCTATCTACCTAGATCTATGCTGAAAATTTTACAAATTTATGACGTTGTTATGGTTGTGGTTGTTTTCAGGTTTGATTGTGTTGAATTTTAATTATATTTTGTGATCTATCATCTATATGTTAAAGAGTTCAAAAAGATGATTTTTTTTCATAGATTTGATCTCAGTAGTTTTCATCAAACACGGCTATCCTCCATGGAAAATGCACCGTTGACCAAATTTCAAAAAACAAAAAACACAACGGATTTTTGCATAATTTTCAGCATTTGTTCTTCATGATCGACATATTTTGTGGTGGAAAACCACAAAAAATTTGCAAAAAAAAAAGTATGTTTTCGCAAATCTAAAAAAAAAAAGTTCGACTCTTTTTTGTCTTTGGTGAATTTTACATGGAGATTAGCCGCTATCGTTTTCATCTTCTCGAACTCTCTAACATTCTGACTATGGATTATTGAATGTGATGAAAAACATGATGTTAACAAAATCTAATAAATAGATAATGTAAGGTTATCAGGTTTTCATAATTCATGAGCATGTTGCTATCATTTGTAAATTCGATTATGTAAATTTTTTAAGCATCAACATTTCAGATCAAGAAAATGATTTTTTAGCATCAAAATCGAAATTGCATTTTCTTAAGCTCTCAACATCTTAATGATGAACAAGAATGTGATCGAAACATAATGTTATAAAAAAATTCACACAATTAAATTCGAAAATAACAACGACCACAAAGAATAACTTATTTTGTTTTCATTAATTAAAACTTAATTTAATGTTGATTTTCTTTTTAAATGTGATTCAGGTGGACCCAGTGTTTGATCCATCGTTATCCAGTTCATACAACACAATTCCTTGTGATTCCCAGCTTTGCAATGAGCTGGATACATCAGACTGTGATGAGAACAAGTGCACATATGAGGTCACTTATGAAGACGGCTCTTACACTATGGGACACTTTGTTGAGGAAACACTAACGTTGGGTGGAACACAAGTTACGAACATACCCATTGGGTGTGGGCAGGACAACTACGAGTTGTTCGAGGGAGCAGGAGGCTTGCTTGGTCTTGGAAGGGGTCCTTTATCATTTCCCACCCAACTAGGATCATATGGCAAAATATTTTCTTACTGTCTTGTAGACTGAGACTCTGGTAATGATATTTTATATCAGTGGGTGTTGTTGTTTTTAGATTAGATTGTGTCATAGTTTTTTTATCATTATATTTCAAAGTGATTTATTATATCTATTATTTTGATGATAGATCATGGAGTACGATATGGATTGTTGGTCGCTGATGTTTCTAGATTAGATTATATGAGAGTTTTGTGTCAATGTTTCTAATCATGCTCCTTTTATGTATCATCTCTATTATTCTAATAACAGTGGATTGTTGCTTGCTGCCATTTCCAAATTTTAGACAGTATGTGAGTTTTTTGTATCAATATGAGAGATCGCACTTTGTGATCTATCATTTCTATTATCTTGATGATGGATCACAAAATGCGATATGGATTGTTGATCGTTATTGTTCATGATTAGATTGTGAAATTTTTGTATTAATCAGTCAAATCATTGTGATCCATCATCTCTAGTGTCTTGATGATGGATCATGGTGTGTTAAATTGATTTATTGATTGCTACTATTTCTCAACTAGATTTTAAGAGCTTTTTATATTAATGTGTTAGATCACACTTTGTGATCCATGGACTATTGATTGCTACTATTTCTTGCTTAATAATTAAGAGATTTTTTTTTGTATTAATGTGTTAGATCACACTTTGTGATCCATCGTCTCTATCATCTTGATGATGGATCATGAAATGTGATGGATTATTGATCATTTTTGTTTTAGAATTAGATTACAAGTTTTTTGCATCAATATTTTGAATCACACTCATTGATCCATCATCTCTATTGTCCTGAAGATAGATTATGGAGTGTGAAATGGATTGTTGATCGCTACTATTTCTACATTAGACCATGTGTGAGTTTTGTGTATCAATCATTCAAGTCATACTTTTTGATCCATCATCTTTATTATCTTGATGATGGGTAATAGAGTGTGATATGCATCATTGATTCTTGTTGGTTGTGAATTAGATTGTGAAATTTTTATATCAATATATTAGATCATACTTCTTGATCCATCATCTCTATTATCCTAATGATGGATCACATGGAACTAAATGGATTGTTGGTTGCTACTATTTCTAGATTCAATTGTGTAATATTTTATTATAACAACATGTCCGATAACACTTTGTGATCCATCATATCTATGATTTTGATGATGGATCCTAGGTGTGATTTTGATGATGGATCATGGGTGTGATATAGATTGTTCATCATTTGTTTTTTACATAAGAATTATTATCGAATTATTATCGACTCTTTGGCTCTTTGAATGTTGAATTAGGCGACAACGGCACTCTGCGCTTCGGCCCCGTGGCTGTGTACGATGCCGGATCCATCTACACCCCGCTTCTCACAAACCCACTAGCGACCACATTTTACTATGTTTCCATAACAAGTATTATAGTGGGGAGTTTGGAGGTACCTCTTCCAGAGACCGTATCTGGATTCAACGCAAGTACTGGTGAGGGCGGGATAATAGTGGACTCGGGCACCAGCATCACGTGGCTGCAGGAGGATTCATACGAAGCCTTCCGAGACGCCTTCTTGGCGAGTACGAAAGATCTTCCCCAGGTGGACCAGGACGAGAACTCCATTTTTGACACTTGCTTCGATCTCTCTGGGCATCAATCAGTGAAACTTCCTGTCATCAGCTTTCGGTTTTCGAATGGGGTTTCTTTAACTCTCCCGGAAAAGAACAATCTGATATCTGTGGATTCCAAGGGCACGTTCTGCCTGGCTTTTGCGCCCACTTCGGATAGCCTCTCAGTCATCGGGAGTTTTCAGCTGCAGGGCATTCGAGTCTCTTTCGATACTGCCAAATCTCTCGTTGGCTTCGCCGCCAACCAGTGTTGATTCACTGCTCAGAATAAGATGATGAAATCTACTAGTATATAAAAATCTAGCTTTCTACTGGGTTTCGCTATAACTAAAAATATATCAGTACAAGCTATACTAATACATAAAAATGTAAAAGGGTGCAGTACAAGCTATACTAGTATGAGCTTGGCTTTCCATTGGCATGTAAAAGGGTGCAGTAAATTGCATTCTACTAATGTATTTAAGTATTTTATTATATCTACTGTGAAAGCTGTCGGTGGATATTGGATTTTTGTATTAGCTTTTTTGTTTTTTTTGGGAATATAACAGGGGAAAAAGACTCACTAATCAATATGGGTCCAAAAACCGTTATGCTTTTGTCATAGATATCCCTAAAAACTGTTTTTTTGATAGTCATTTCTTACAAAACAAAAATGCCAAAAAGTAATAGGTTGCACACCCAATAACCGTTCACTATTACACCATTAAGTAAACACTAAAACTGCATGGTTATTGGTACACTTATGTTTTCATCACACATCAAATTGCACAAAAAAGGTTACATTGTTATTAAAAAAGAAAATTGGATGCATACATTTGCAAAGTCAATAGATTGGTCCAACAATATTAATACAATCTATTAATGTAAATTTCATATTTAGTTTATGTACATACATGCACAACTATTGATGCATTCCATATTTAGTCAGCTACATACATGCACAACTATTGGTGCATAATAACTGTTTATAATACTCTTCTCTGCACATTCAGCCAAAAATGTATGACATCTTCAAAGATTTAATCCAACTACAATTTGTACCTGCATGAACAACTAATGGTGTAAGGCTCCCCAATTGAGATAAAATAAACAATGTAAACACGAAATAAACAACACCAAAATAATATCAAATTTAAAATCAGGAAGCCACCGTATGAACTGCAATTTTAATGCACTTGGTTGTGCATGAATTGCACGATACTTTCCCACCACAATTTGAATTTCAAAAGACCAACCACTTCAATGACAAAATTTGTATAAGAAGGATACAGTGCCACATAAAATCCATTCAAATTCCTCATCTGACTGCTGGTGGTTTTTTTTCTCCAATCTACATATTCTTTGCTCTTGTTCAGGTTGGTAGGTTATCTCATATATTTCATGTTTATTATTTATTTTTTCTATGCTTACTGCATGTTTTTTTTACAAATTTACTGCTATAAAAGTAAATTTACTACTTCTACTACTTACTATAGGATCAAATCTATTGTATTTCATGTTTATTACTTATTTTTTGTATGCTTACTATGTTTTTTTTACAAATTTACTACTATAAAAATAATTTTATTGGTTTTACTACTTTTTGTAGGATCAAATCTATTGTATTTCATGTTTATTACTTGATTTTTATATGCTTATTGTCAATTTATTTTTTTTACAAATTTAGTGCTACAAAAACAAATTTACTGCTTTTACTACTTACTGTAGGATCAAATCTATTGAAAAACTAAGTCACCGTAGTGCAACCTTAGTTTTGTAATGTATTCAATGAATCAAGGTACTGGTCACTATAGTTGCATGCCTTTATATTATAAGTTGTTTTCAATGTGGACCCTCTCAGTACGATATAGAATCAGTAAAGGGGTCATTTTAATTAAATGGTATTTGCAACATTAGTTTTGTAATGTATTGAATGAATAAATGTACTGGTCACTATACTTACTTCCATTGTTTTCTCAATTACTGATCAACTGGTTTACTGTATGCAATACTTAGAAGCGTGGAAGCTTCATATTCTTATATTGCACATGCATGGCTTACTTTTCTAATGTATTCAATTAATACATTGTAAAACTAGGGCACCATAGCGCACCCTTAGTTTTGTAATGTATTCAATGAATGCATTACAAAACTAGGCCAGCATAGTGCAGCCTTAGCTTTCTAATGTATTCGATGAATAAATGTACCTTATCTATATGCATAAAGAGTTACAATAAAATCATTCTGTAAATCTATTCCAATTACAATTACCTGCATTGTAGTTTTGAAATTGCACTTTCTCACTAATGATACATATACATAATTATGTATACATATACCTTAATATGTATACAAAAATATAATTATGTATACACATACATAATTAAGTTTATGTATACACAATTATGTTTATGTATATATGTAAATTTGTATTCATGGTAACATAAAATGTTCTTGATGGATCAAACATTTGGTATTCAATGAACTGTCCTTCTGAGGAGTCATTACAAGACCAGTGTTCCAGATTATTTTTTGTGCAAGATGAAGATCTCAAGGAAGCTATTTTCTATCTTGTGTAACACAATGTAGGTGGCTCACATCTACACGATGGGGTCATCTATGACCTTGTCTTTTCTTGTCTCATGTTTCACTATGCTCACTTAGTTTTGTAATGTTGTCAATAAATACATTGCAAAACTATCTCAGGTTTCACAGTGCTGACATAGTTTTACCATGTATTGAATGAACCCTTTCCTTAATCAAAATCCCATCAATTTATATCCTGTGGAGGACCCAACCGAACCTCTCCTTACCCCGTACCTACTCACCTTAACACGTTTGTAGTGCATCGACTGCCACATAACCGCCCGTGGGTCACCCTATTACTACCCACCACAAACCCTAAACTTGACCATTTCTTCTGTGTACATTCTATAAATTTCAGCTCCTGCCAATTTCGTTTCTCTGTGTGCAAGGGAATCCATAATCCCATTGCAAAGTAGCAAAAAGGTCACAATATTTTATCATTCAATAAATATTTGTAATCATTTTCCTGTAGTGATAGATGTATTTTCCTGTAGTGATAGATGTATGTTTCAATCGTTTCACCTTGAAATCATTGCATGTAATGTGATAAAAACAAATAATTAGAGGAAACGTAAAGTAGAAAGATTTATGAATTTGGATAATTTCTTCATTTTTCCATTTTAAATATGGGGGTTTCTCTGGGTTACTCATTATTTTGCACATACAAGTGAGGGAATCCATCCTCCCATCATGAAGTACCATGTAATGCCCACCCTAGTATCAAGTTATATTTTGCACATACACGATTTCTATATTGAGCATTATGGACTCTATGTTTTCTTTATTTTGATTAGTTGATGAGACATTATGAGTATATGTTTGGATAATTAAAATATTTTATGGAAGATAGAAAATGATTTAAAATTTTTAATCAGGACATGTTATTTTATATATTTGATTGTATTTCTTATAAAGATGATTCAATTCTTGATTTACATTATGGAGTAATGATCATTTTTGGAGCTAACCATACTAATCCAATTATGCCTTGATATCGATGCTATTTGATGTGTTTGTAGGATGAGGAGAGGTAGTCATAGTCACTTGTATAGGAGATCTACATAATGTCGCACTCACCCTCCTTGTTTGACATTGGTTGTATATA